>JASANB010003551.1:0-241796 GCA_030248155.1 Sabatieria punctata
AAATTAGCTGAGGTTATCGTCGACATGTTTCAGGAAACACAGTACAGCAGTGGACTACAGTGGGAGGCCCATAACCTGACGCAGCGTTCAGGCGGCCTGTACAACAAAACAGTCAACGATAGTAGCCAACGTCTTTTATTAGCGAAGTCAGAGTGAGCGTAGCAAGCGAACGAGGAACACACAGAGCAAGTTACGGGGAGCGAGTCACCTTGCATAATCCCTGCCTAAGGGCAGGTCAGACGATAACCGGCTGGCTAGACCGCATTGAATTACACATACGTACGTACGTACATAACAATATGAGGCAAAACATAATGTTACAACAAAAACTACATGGCTGACGCATTGTCCAGACTGCAGAAGGTGCCAGACGTGCCTAGAGTCTGCAGCACCACTAAGAAGGGTCTTTCCATCGAAAAGATTGCTAACGCTACGGACCAGGACCCTCAGCTACAACTTGTGAAGCGTTTCTGCACCAGAGGGTGGCCAGCTAAACCGAAACTGCCGCCTCAGCTCCTGTCAACGCCTTTCTACACGCTGCGTGACACTCTCTCCCTGGAGCATGGATACGTCATCCGAGACAACAGCCAGATCGTGGTTCCACAAGTCTTGCGACCGGATCTGCTCTCCATGGCTCACGAAGGACATCCAGGCATCGTTGCCTTCAAACGGAAGCTTAGAGAGACCTACTGGTGGCCTGGAATGGCTACTGAGGCTGAGCGTTTCGTCAGGGACTGTGGAAACTGTCTCAACTCGGCTAAGTCAGCACCCAAGCTGCACCTGCAGGGCCAGCATCTGTACACACCGAAGGAGCCGTGGGAGGAACTCTCCATCGACATCACAGGGCCATTCGATAATGCCCCTGCTCATCAGAAGAACATCGTTGTGCTCGTGGACAACTACTCTAAGTTCCCAGAGGTTCTGTGCACGAAGGACACAACTTCTGGCAGAATCATTCGCTGGCTCAGGGAGATCTTCGCTCGTTTTGGCAACCCAGCCAAAATAATCTCTGATAACGGACCACAGTTTGTCAGTGACGAGTTTCACAACTTCCTGACAGAATGGGACATCATCCACGAGACAACACCTGTCTACACTCCTCAACAAAACGCGTTCGTGGAGGTCTTCAATCGATTCATCAAGCACCACATTCAGACGTTCAGCTCAAGTCTACCGTGGGAGGAAGGCCTTCAGCGATCCCTCGCTCACTTCCGCGCTACACCTCGAGAGGGCCAGGAGCTCAGCCCCGCGCAGAAGTTCTTCGGACGCAGACCTCGATTGGGCTGGGAAGTCTACCGACAACCCCGCAAAACGGCTCAAAAAGAGGAAGGAGGGGAAGACAAGCGACCGCGGCAAAGACAACAGCAACCAAGCCAAAACACTGCTAGCTCAGGACAACTGTTCGCTGTTGGGCAGAAGGTGCGCACCAAACGACCTCACACGCCCAAAGGACTCAGCCCCTGGAGCAACAAAGTGCTAACGGTTGTGAAGGTGCTGGGCAGATTCAACTACCTGCTATCTGACAAGCAGAAGTGGAACGGGCGCAACATGCAACGTGTTGCCAACCGGCCGGGACCATCTGTCTACGAAGCTGAGGCAACCGCGCCAGAACCAGCTCAGCCGCGACCACAACGACGACACCACCCTCAGCAGAATCGTCAACCGCCAGACCGCCTAGGGGACTGGCTCTACTACTAACCGACGTTTCCGCCTCAAGAAGAAAGAAGGTGGTTGATATGTTTGGCGTTGCGTGTGTAGTTGCGCTAGTTAGGAAATACACACCACCTGCTGTATGTACAACCGCGAAGGCTACCGTAACCTTGTACGCGCCAAACATTGTAGTTGTAGCGCTGTGTGATTAGCAGCCCGCTCGCCCTTTGTTGTCTAGAACTTTCGTCACTCTCTCCGTCTGGCTACCTGGCGAGCGGTCGTGTCATTATTCTTCTGTCTATTAATTAATTGTTGTTGGAGGTAAACGTTGTTCTAAGATCGGCCACTACAAGGAACAGCAAGACCCAGCAACAAAACAAACTCCACTTTATTACAGTCAGGCACTTAACGCCGTTTATGGTACCGACACCATATAAGGTGCCGGTACCATATATGGTACCGGTACCGTAGGTAGTGGTACCATATATGGGACCCCCCCCTTCGGGGCCTGTGGTGGTACCAGATATGGTACCGGCACCAGATATGGTACCCCCACGTTCGAGGTCTGTGGTGGCACCGGCACCATATATGGTACCGGCACCCATGGCCATGGGTAGGGGTACCATATATGGTGCCGGTACCATATATGGTACCACACCACCACAGTCGCCGAACGTGGGGGCACCATATATGGTACCGGTACCATATATGGTGACGGTACCATATATGGTGCCGGTACCATATATGGTACCACTACCCTCGGTACCGGTACCATATATGGTACCGGCACCTTATATGGTGTCGGTACCATAAACGGCGTTAAGTGCCTGACTGTATTACGATTATTAAGATAACCTGCTTGGTTCCTGAGATATTCGCTCTCAAATTCAAAACAGTGATTTTAGCAATAAACAAGAGGCATTTTGTATTATTCCGCAGGACTTCGTTATAAAACGGATTCCTGCTACTGATAAGGGCTATTGGAGGCTTTACTGGTGACACACAAACTCGGTTTACTTCAACAGTAAAGTGCCATTAGCCCCAGCAGTAGGAATCTGCTTTATCATGAAGTGCAACGGAATCGTTCTTGTTCTTTGCCAAAATCCGTTTCGACTTTGAGGGCAAATATCTCAAGAACTAAGCAGTGAATCTCAATAAAACTGTCGCCAATTTTTGAACAATTTATCAAACTTTCATTCAAAAAGAATTCATTGAAATCGGTTGAGATTCATGGTTGCAAAAATAAAAAATCTGCTGGGTTGTTCATTATCACTTTTGTTCATTGCCCAAAACGCTGTTTGGACTTTGAGGACAAATATCTCAGGAACTAAGCAGAGTATCTTAATAAACGTTTCATCAATCTTTCAAGAATTTATTTGTCTTTCATATAAAAAAGTTTCATTCAAATCGGTGGCAATTTGCGGTTGCTACAGCGAAAAAACTGTCGAGTTGTCTTTTTGGCGAACCCTGTATAATATTAAATACCCCATCTTCGTTTCAGCTTCGAACTTTAAGGACAGCATGCAAGTGAAAGTGGACACAATTTATTTCAACTCAAAGGGAATGAAATGAATGAACGAATAGCACAAAACAAGTCATGAGAAGCATTACAGTTTAGCATTTTATCAATCGAACTAATCAGAAGCGTCTATCCCAACTTATATTTTCACTTCTTAGGCAGCTTTGGCTTTGGCAACTGGGGGAAATACAGCTGTGTCTTGGTAGGGAGGTGGTGGCTCTTGGTAAAGGGGCTCTACGGGTGGAGGAGGTGGATAGGCCGGTGGCGGAGGAGGGGGAGGTGGAGGTGGTGGCGGGGGGTACGCCGGAGCTGGCGGGGGGTACACCGGAGCTGGTGGGGGAGGTGGCGGTGGCTGGTAGCTCTCCTGCGGGTAGACAGGAGGTGGGGGAGGTGGAGGAGGAGGAGGAGGGGGATAAGCCGGAGGTGGAGGAGGTGCATAGTTAGCTGGTGGAGGGGGATACGCAGGTGGTGGAGGGGGAGCATAGCCTGCATAAGGAGTGTAGTAGTCAGGGTAGGTAATCTCAGGCTGGTAGGCCGCATTGGCCATCTGTTTCAAGTCCACAAATTCCTGGTCCAACGCGTCAGGCTGGGCGTCCGGTTCGTCCAACTTCAGCACAGCAGTGAAGGTATTGGCCATGATGTCAGCTTGGTTCTCCCACAAACTGGCCTCCTCCTTGGCTCCGGAGCCCAAAGTGTTCCAGATTGGCTTGTAGTAGCCCTTGGAGGTGTACTCAGTGCGGACGCAACGGAACTTAGCGGGATCAGGCCGGTTGTTGTAGCCAATCACAGCGACATGGCCGAGACAGGTGAAGCCTGGAGGTGGAATCATCTTCATGATGCGCACGTACAAAGCTCCTCCACTGAGTTTGTCATTCCAGACCTCCTTGAAGTCCTTGGGTGGGGCCAGTACTCCCTGCTTGTACTCCTTGACCATCAGCGATTCCACATGGTCCTCAGGTCGCTGGTTGGGAAATCCGTGGCCCAACTTGGCCACGTGACCAAGGGCGAAGTAAGTGGGGTCCTTTGAGGTCGGACACCAGATAGATACTCTGGCATGGGCCCCAGTCTTTCGATCGTCGTAGACAAAATAGTAGCCATCGGAAGGCTTGGCCACGATTGGTTTGTAGGGTTTGTAGACTGGGTAGTTGGGTGGGGGTGGATAAGCACCTTGGTACTGAGGTGGCACCGGGTTACCTGAAATTTGAAAGCTTTCTTGGTTTACTGCTGTATTTTGAGAACTGAAAGTAAAACTGGGCTTGCTTGACTACATTTATGCTACGGTACCGTATACTGAAAGGTCAACAAAAGTACTGAAGTGCAATATTTTGTAACAAATTAGATACTAAAGTTAGTAATTTCCTAGTTTCTCAGTCAGACCTCAAGGAATAGCAATCAGCCACACATTTGAAGCATTTCAACAAAGATCAGAACATCAAGATCTACTTGGAATCTATGATTCAATTTGTCTAAGACTAGAAAAAAGTCAAAGATGTATCACAAAGACCAAGCATACCTGAGACGGTGTAAACAAAGAAGGCAACAAGAAAGGCAGCAATCATTTTTGCGCACACAATTAGGCAGAATCCTTGTACCGAACCGATTGGGTACAATGATTCGGAAGAGGGTCGTTTTCATTTTATACTCTCAAAAAATCAGGCCCGTCAAATGAACTTTACACTCTGAAAACTTTAGAGAGAAACGTCCATTAGTGGATCGCAGAAAGTAAGTAAAACAACAGTCTATGTAGGGGTGTGGTTTAAACTATACCGAACCCCGGCACTGCTGACCTCTTGAACTGCGTTCCACCTGACATGAAACCGGTTCGATTCGAAATCGAAAGGTTTAATTGGTGCGCTGTGAGCGATTTTCGAAATGTAAACTGTTACAACGTTTTTAACCAGTCCAAAATATAAGTTTGCATGCATGTTTGATTTGCGATCTGGCAATTACTCTAATTCAGAATTTCGGACTTTCTTTTCAGCTTTCCTTTCAGTAACCTTTGCTGTCTGAAATTCACGCTGCTTGTTCAGGTCTGAAACATACATGTACTAGGGGGTTCGGGGGCGGTTACCACCTGCTGGAAAGGCCAACCACCCTCACCCCCTGAGACAGGTTAAGGGACCCCACCCAAAAATACAAGCACCGTACCAGTAGTAGCTTCAGTACTAACAAACTGGCTCAAAAATCACTAATTTTTATCCTAAAATTCGCTTGAAAAGCCTTTGATAAAAGAATTTGGCGTAACATTTATCTACTCGCTGTCACCAGCTTTCGGTGGTCTGGGTGGGACTTGTGCCGACGTGACGACCAACTCTTTGCGGCAAGAAACTTGCCGCGCCACGAGGATGAACGCACGACGTCGCGCACAGTGGCTTTGCGACCTAAACCACTACACCACTGTGTCGGCTACCGTATAAGTCGATGGCTGAGTCTTCGCCAAGCGCTTGTTGACGGTTGGCTGTGGATGTGCTGTTTCAGCCAGCCAGCCCGTTTTTCGCTGTTCTTTGACGACCGCCTATTGGCCGGCACTACACTCAATGAGAACTAACTTTTTTTGTGTCAAATCAAACTAAAATACAAAATTTTAGCCAAATCGGAGAGAAAAAATTGAGATTTGTGCGGAGTTTAAGGAGTAGGGCTACTTTTGTTTGGATTTTGGTTTACGAGACTTTAGTTTTTGGACCGATTCACGGCCCATTTATATTTTCCTTTAAATTTTTTCTATTTTTCCTAAGCCTACGTCTAAGCTTGATACTAAGCCTAGGCCTGAACCCAGTCCCAACCGCAAGTACAAGCCCAAGCTTAGGGGAGTTAGCCTTTTGCCATTTATGGAGCGCGGGATCCGCTTCCATATTGTTGTTGTAACTTTTTGTCCTTTCGGACAAGGAGTAGCCAACTGCTATAGAGCAGGAAGAGACACAAGGTCCGGCAGCCTCCTTAACAACAACCCTCCCCTTTTACTGTCCGTGTGTGCAAGACAGCTAAGGTTTGCTCCCCATTTATCAACCGTACTTGCCATTGCTGACTTTCGACGGCCTGGGTTGGGCTTTGTGTCCACTACTTCCCATCGCCTCGACAGGTTTCGAACCCACAAACACACTGCTTCCACCGGTGCCGGGGCCGGCGTGACACACGGGATAGCGTAAACTACCCATGGCCAAGACGCGACTTTTCAATTATTAGCTTTATCTAACTTATATTAGCTTTATCTAACTTGGCACGAGTACCCGATTGTCAATTTGCAGCAATCACGATCAAATCTGGTATCAAACGACTGTTTTCGACCTCTGATTATTGTTTTACACACCAAACAACTAATCACTGCATGCTACATCAAGTTCTACCTAAGATTATGCGTTTTCGGCCTTGATAAGGCGGTGTAAGTCGGCGAGCAGCCCGATTCTACATCTTAAACAAAAATGACCGAATCTGTTATCAAACACTGCTGTTGGCTTTCAGATTACTTTTTACAGACGAGCACGCCAAAAACTAATGACGGCATGCTACCTCAAAGTTCGCGCTGTCGTCAGTAAAAGTCAATTTCTCACCTCACAAGCGTTTAGGGGCCGTCCATAAACTACGACGTTCAAAAATTCAAAATTTTGCACCCCCACCCCCCCCCTCCGACGTTTACCGACGTTTTCATCATCACCCCCCATAAAAACTACGACGTTTGGGAGGCACCCCCCCCCCCCCGAAATAAAATTTTCGTTCAAAATCTGAAGCTGCTTTTCTGACTGCGTAATCACAAATGAAATGGCACCTGCTTTTCGCTGCATAGTGAAGTAAGGTTTTAACATGCCAGTAAACTAAAAATAAAAAGTAACTAGAAAATTTTGTACCTGTTCACATACGTATTTACCAGTTAGTTTCAGCAATCTTTCAAAAATTTATTTAACTTTCAGTTAAAAAAGAGTCATTCAAATCGGTTGAGATTTGCGGTTCCCACAGTAAAAATCTCCTGGGTTGTTTTAACCACTCTTGTTCATTGCCAAAATCCGTGTTTCAAATTTGAGGGCAAATATCTCGAGAACCAAGCAGAGAAAATTAATCACTTTAACGAAGATTCAATTAATCAAGAATTCATTTGTCTTTCATTCAAAAAAGATTTATTCAAATCGGTTGAGATGTACGGTTGCTACAGTAAGAAATCTGATGGGTTGTTTTTTTTCACACCCTGTACAAATCACGCCAACATATGTTGTACAACTACAGAAATGTGTCAAAACCGTTTGACTTTCTCTGCATTCTTGCTTATTCTGCAATTGTCAAACCTTACCAAAAAAGGCCAAAAATGCGTCAACGTTTTGCCTCAACCCCTACCCCCCCTCCGATGTTCTGCGACGTTTTTCGGGGTACCCCCACCCCCTCTCTGAACGTCGTAGTTTATGGACGGCCCCTTACTTGACATTTACTTGTACTTGACAACAACTTGATAAACACTTGACATTTACTTGACAATGCCTTCGGCGGCTGAATGGCCATTTTACAGCTGATTCCGTCTGACTACTCACGGAAACAATAAGGACGAAACTTACTGGAGTAGGGAGGGTTGACTGGGTGGTTTTTATCTGGTTTAGCGCATTTTTATCGAAAGTTCCCTATGCTCACATTGTTTCTTGTAATTTTGCATTTTTGGGGCATGCAGAAACACATTCTATTCAATTCTAACACATCTCCAAAATATCAAATTTAAGGATTTTTTGTTCTCTGACCCAATTCCCTGTCCCAAACTTGCTTTCTCATTAGAAAGCGTTGGGCTAGGTTTGGCTTGACTGCTCACTCCTCCTTAATAATCAAGTCTCTCTCTATGTACAGTACTTGATGTACAGTACATTCACAATCAACAAAATAGGCCCGCATTTATTTACTGCTCATTTATATAAGATCTCCGTACACTACAGGCCTTAAAACTACAGTACACTGGAAACGTTGCTCTTAGCAAAATTTATTTATAGAAACAATTTAGCTCCAGTAAAACTAAAAATAATTTCAAAAATTCTTAAAAACTGTAAATCCATTATTTTCTATGAATTTTCTAGCCTCTGAGCTTGGAAATAACTAAATCCAGGTCCTTGTAAATGGGAAATTCAGTGTTTTAACTTTGTAAAACATTTTCAGCAAATACCGAATAAATACCGGTATACCGGTATTTTTGAGAATACCTACCCATACCGAACCGATTCCTGGGTATGCCGAAAAATACCTACCCATACCGAACCGATTACTGAAAAAGCCATACCCAAACAACAGTAGTTTCTACCTCTCACCCCCCCGCCCCGAGTAGTGGCCCCCGAGAGAAGTTTAGGGACTTCCGACCCAAAAATACAAGTACGTACTAGTAGCAGCAGCTCCAGTACTAACAGACTGGCTTAGAAATAACTAATTTTTAGCTCAAAATTGAAAAGCCTTAGGAAACCGGAAACCGAATTTGCCGTTTCCGTTGCTGATCTCTAAGAGAACTCGGTGTTTTTGGAAGCCCTTTTTATCGTTTTTTGCTTGTTTTTAGCTCTAAAACGCTATTTGGCAGCTTAAAATAGCGAGTTTTAACCTCTTTACTGAAAAAACCGTGTTAAGAAAGCATTTTCAGGCGTTTTGAAGCTTTTGAAATTTCGGACCCCCTGGGCGAAGCCCCCCTCGACCCCCACCTGACGAAAAACCTCCTCCCCTCCCCCTCCCCCTCCCCTAGTCGGCCGGGACCTGTTACATACAGGTGTACAGAGAGGTACCTTAGCGCGCAGGTGGGGATAGGTGGAGTGTGGCGATCACGACGATAGTTCGAACTTGCCGCGTCAAGAAGAAATGTGATTTCGGACGCTAAGAAACGGTAATTTAGGTGTCAATCTGTGATTGGCCGATTGGGCTCTTTTCTGTTCTGTTTTCTGTGTTTTGTCGAGTTGTTTTGGATTACTAGCGTGCTGAGTTGCTGACGATAAAGTTAGTGCTTGAGCTCATGGAACCGACAATGACGATCTTCACTACGAAAAAATGAAAAAAAAAAGTTTCTAGCTCATCTTTTGAAAGATAGCTACCAATTTTATCGTGTGAGTAGGCCTACCTTAGACGCATATTTCACTTTCAAAGTTCCTTTAATTTTATCAACAAATTAACTATAATATACAGGGTGCGTCAAAAAAAACAGCCCAGCAGATTTTTTGCTGTAGCAACCGCAAATCTCAACCGATTTGAATGAATCCTGCTTTAAATGAAAGATAAATAAATTCTTGAACGATTAGTGTAGCTTTTATTAAGATGCGTTGCTTAGTTCCTGAGATAATTGCTTTCAAAATCAAAACAGAGATTTTGGCAGTGAACAACAGAGATTAACAACCCAGCAGATATTTTACTGTAGCAACCGCAAATCTCAACCGATTTCAGTGAGTCCTATTTTATATGAAAGATAAATTAATTCTTGAAAGTTTGGTGAAGACTTTATTAAGATATGATGCTTGGTTCCTGAGATATTTGCACTCAAAGTCAAAACAGATTTTGGCTATGAACAAGAGCGATTTTTATTATTCTGTTGCACTTCATAATAAAACCGATTCCTACTGCTCAGGGCTAACGTAACGAGGTTTTTCTGGTGCCACACATGCTTGTTTACTTCATTGCCCTGTCTTGTTGCCCCTCAGCAGTAGGAATCCGTTTTGTTGCGAAGTGCAACGGAATCGCTCTTGTTCACTGCCAAAATCTCTGTTTTGAGTTTGAAGGAAAATATCTAAGGAACTAAGCATCGTATCTTAATAGGGCCTTCACCAATCTTTCAAGAATTTATTCGTCTTTCATTTAAAGCAGGATTCATTCAAATCGGTTGAGATTTGCGGTTGCTACAGCAAAAACTCTGCTGGGTTGTTTTTTTTTTTACACACCCTGTATAACTCCTACCAACAGACCATACTGATCTATCAGTATGCCATCAAGTCATCATACTATTCATCATGAAATGGTCCACTATTATTCATCATTTTGAAGACTTTTGCAAGATTTTCTGATGAATCAATTATTTTATGGTTCCTCAAATGCTTCGACGAACCATTGAAATGGTCCAGCACGCACTTCAACTTGACGAATATGTCTTCAATGATGAATAGTTACCGATGAACTGTCATGGCCGCGCCCAGTTATTTATGCGTTGGTGCGCTTCTTTTTCGGCAGAGCTAAAAAAGTGTTGCTAAAGTTTGAGACGGCGGTTGTTTAGAACTGCATTCGACCGCACAGCAACAGAGATTCGGTAACACTGACGAATGAAGCCGTCGCGCCGACCAGGAAATTGGTTGGAATGGTTTTGGCCAGAAATAGTTCATAAGTGATGAACCAATAACTTCACGATGTAGATCAATTTCTTTATTGTTCCTCAATTTATTCGATGAATAATTTCTTCAGTTCATCATCTTTTGATGAAGTATAATCGTAAAACGTGAAGAACTATTCGTCAAAAACAATTCATCAGGCAAAAACGAAACATTGATGAATTTTGTGGTTTGTTGGAATGAGATAAGGAATGAAAATGCGCGATTTTGACATCCACTTACTAAATCAATCGTAGTAATCAAACCCATTAACAGATATGGGTGCTCAAGGACGTTTGGGTAGTTGTCACAATTTGATACCGATTAAGCATAACATAATATAACAGTCTTCCTCCAAACCCCCGCCGGGACTTTAACCCGTTTGAAACGAAAAATTGGCCAAAATTATCTATGTACACTAGAAACACTAATCTGCGCAATGGATACTCATGTCATCTAACTTTTTTGTAAAATACATGGCAATTCGGTTTCTTCTAGCCGTCTAACCGTTCTAACCGTTCTAGCCGTTCGCACCGCCAGGTAACGCTGTGGGCGCTGAATTTTGTGCAATTGGCAGAACGTTTTCAGGCTGTGATACTTCTTCAATATGCTTTGTGCTTTCACTCACATCTCTCTTGGCCAACTCCAAATCGCCATGCCGAAATACTATCCAAGAATCGGCCGATTCAGTTGTGGAAATCAATGAAACTGACGATTTCCCTTCTGATTGTAACGATTTCAACTCTTTAAGCTGTGATGCTTCTTCAATGTGCTTTGTGCTTTTACTCACATCTCTCTTGGCCAACTCCGAATCGCCATGCCGAAATACTATACCGAGAATCGGCCAATTCACTTTGGAAATCAATTAAACTGACGATTCGATTTCAGCTCTCGTAGCTGCATAGCGCTGTTCTAGAGTAGCGTACAATCTGGAACAGAAGTTGAATCCCCTCCGCTGAACGCCTAATATGCTAATTTTTTTAGCTTTTAGCTTTTTAGCCTCAATCTCATGATCGGAATAAACAGTACATGAAATTTATGGGTTACCCGCAGTTTGAGAGATCCAGCCCATTACCCCACCTCACAAGACGGTTTCTGAACCCAAATTCTTGTTTTATTGTAACTTTTCGTTCTGTCGAACTAAAAGTAGCCAACTGCTATAGAGCAGGAAGACACACAAGGTCAGCAGCCTCCTTAACAACAATCCTCCCCTTTGCTGTCAGTGTGTGCAAGACAACGCCCAACCCTAAATTATTAGCACTAGTAGTAGCAGCGGTATTATTTATAGCAGACTATATAAACCATCAATAGCTAAAGACGCAAATGCACTGTAACTTGTAAGCGGAAATAAAAAAGAAATAATATTGCGTTGTCTGTAAGATTAGGGCAGGATGGCGAAGGCGTTCGCATTGGGGTCGGCACCCGACATGTGGCATACCTCACCATTAACGGTATGTATGGTTAAGTTATCATCGCATTAATCGATTTTCCCAGCGCGCCCTGGTTCGCCCACAGCGACCTCCAGAATGGTCCGACATTGCATCCAAAGAATTCTAGAGTGTGCATCTCTGTTCAGAAGCAAGCTTTCTGGCAAAAGTTGCGCACTACAGGCTCTCACAATATCCTATGTATATCTAGTACGTTACGCCAAGTTTTCTATGATGAAAGAAAGATATATATACTCAGCGTTTGCATTCTCATTGTCATTGTTTGTCAATGTGTACAGTAATGAGATTGCAGCCAGGGCTGTTCGTTCGGTCGGTTTTTTCGTTCGGGTTTTTCGTTTTTATTTTCAGAAAAAAGATTTTTTTCTGAGCAGCCTAGAAAAAACTCAAGCAAGTTTTCATAGGAAACAGGCAAAATAACTGCGTAAATTAGCTTCGAATGCTTTCTGCAGGGGGGGCTCACTTCTTTTTAACCAAATAGGCTGTAATTTGGAACATAGGTGCCAAAGTTCCGGAATTTTATCTGTTAAAGATTGGTGCTCCATGTTGACCCAGTCCCAAGAAATTCCAAACAAACTGGAATTTGTTCATTTCGAAACCAAATGAAAAAGATGTTAAATTTCGTTGAATTCTGCAATAAAACGCTATGGTTAAAATTTTTCCTGTCATCTCACAAAATAACTATTCACCAAATTCTGGGGGTGGCTGTAGGCGAACCAGGGCGCGCTGGGCAAAACCGTTTTGGGCGATAAGTTAGCTATACATAGGCATCATCGTGAACTATGTCACAGACCGGGTTGCCGACCCCCACGCCAACGCACCTGGCCCACTCTTACAGACAACGCTGACTAACGCTTTTGCGCTAGCAAATCCAGGTCTCAAGACCAAGCAAAACAAGTTGTCGTTAATGCGCTCAGATCACAATGGCCGTTGGATACATGCGAGTGGTGGCCAGATCACCTTCCGATTTCCATTCATCCTTCTCTGGATTGTACGACTCTACCGATTTCTGTGGGGCTTCGGAGTTGCCATCTGAATAACCGTACCCAGCTAAGGCGTACAGCTTTCCGCCAACTGACACAAGAGCAAATCCCATTCTTCGAGCTTGCATCGCAGCTATCGGCGTCCACTTGTCTGCTCCGGCATCGTACTTCTCGCATAAGTTGGTGTAGCCGACCACTGGGCTGGTGCCTCCGCATAGGTACAGATGCTTTCCAAGCGCTGTCAGAGCAGGGTACTCGCGTGCATCGTTGAGACCGGCCATATCTTGCCACGTATCCGATTCGGTGTTGTAACGTTGAGTGTCGGACAGAGCGGTATGACTCGCCGATACATAGCGGTACCCTCCTACGCTGTAGACGTATCCATTCAGCACAGCCATGCCGAACCTGGCCCGCCCTGGGCTCATAGAGGCAATCGACTGCCACTCGAACTGGTTCGATTCGCTCTTCCTGCATAACTCGTAACAGTTGTCGGTTGGGTTTAGGTCGTAAGCTAACGTGTTTGCGTTAGTCTGCCCACCACACATCATGAAGCAGTTGGTATTGAGCTTTGTACCACCTGCATCGTATACAATCCCAGTGGGTACGGCTGGACCATAACTGAACGTTTCATTGGTCAGGTCCAAGAACGCTAGCTGGTCGGAAGCTTGGCCGTCTTTCACACCTCCTATTATCGCTACGGTGTCTGGCGGGAAAAATGCGGCCTGGTGCGAGTGCAGCGTATTCCACGGCAAACTGACTGACAGCTGGTTGGTGCTACTGCTTTTGCAGTCATACGACTCGATCAGCTTCGGATCTGAGCTAATGACTGTCTTGCCGAAAATCAGAATCTTACCTAAAAACCTCCAGTGCTGAACTAGAGAATATCAAACTCAAAGTTAACAAAGATCTTTACCAGGGGAGACCATCGTTCTACTTGTCTTACGTTTGCTGTAGAGATTGGCTGAAGGCAGAACTTTGAACAGGCAACATACCTTGGATCTGATGCGTAGGTGTGATAGGGATCCCAGCCTCTTCTACCAGTTCAAAGAGCTCGAAGCCTGGCGCTGATTCATATCGATTCACCACGCTACCAAACTGGGCATACAGCTCACACGCAGACGTTTCTCGATTGGTGGCGATAGCCACGCATTTGGGGGTTCTGTTGCACAATCGTGCGCAGGACAAACATGAATGCCCTTGACTGACGTTGAGCTCGGTAGCCATTAAAGCGTGGCTAACAGGGAGCATTTTCTGGTTGGCCTTGTGCATTTTGTACGTCCTTTGCACTCCTGAAACTTACAATATATCACTGCATACAACGCTGGATATATACACTGCCCCACTTATCGCAATTTCATGACTAAAAATCGTCAAAAATCCCTAATTTGGGCTCAAGTACAGGTAAAAAGCGCTGCTTTACAGACGACTTTAGCAATTTTAGTGTCTGATTTTGAAAAATTGTAAAAATCGCAAACATTTGCTCAAACCCTTACTTGGGGGCGTCCATAAAACAACGTCCTTCTAGAGGGGGGACGGGGTCCGTTGAAATGCGACGATAGACAACGCACCGGAGGAGACGGGTTAGCTAAAAACAACATCGGTTTTTTCGAAATTTTTGGGAACTTTAATTGTGTTATTTTCAATTTTTGTACATTCTGGCAAAGGTTCTAAATATAGAAAAAGTTCCCAGAGTGGTTAATTGGGATTTATTCATTTTTATGGCAACAAAAAAACATGACAGTACTGTATGTACTGCATTTTTATCTCGGGGTAAATGGAAAACGGCGTTGGCTTCGGGGACAAGATTAGACCACGTACGTCCCAATTTTTCCCCACGTCATATGGGTTAATCCGGAAAGAAGATTTGGGGTCCCAACTTCGAAATTTGTATGGTAAACTGATTCGTTAATCCGGATTTGGTTAATTTGGACAAAATCCATGCGCAATTTTTCAATTAAGATATGAATTTTCAATTGAATAATGCTTTTCGTTGAGTCAGAATGTGATTATTTTTGCCTTTTTAGGAGCTATAATCAGCTGAAATAAGTTTTTGGGTTTAGGAGGTACAGCTGCAGAATCTGATATGCAACTAACAAAAAGCTGTCATTCAGGCCTTTGACCCGAAAAACAGTGTTTTAGCTTTGATTCGTTAATCCGGAACTTCGCTAATCCGGACAAAATTGGCCGGTCCCAACTTGTCCGGATTAACGAGACATGACTGTACAATGTAAGTTGGAAATTGCTCTGATAGTTTGTTCTCACCTAGGACTGCAAGCAAGAAGGAATAGAAGGCACATATTATCAGGAGCCAATAGCAGGCTACGATTCGATCCATGGCTAGCACAGACTCTGAAACCAACTTCGATCGCCGGCAGAACGGCCTCCTCCTGTCCTCACTAGCAACGGTGACCTTGACAACTTCCGAACAAATAAC
This sequence comes from Sabatieria punctata, assembly GCA_030248155.1. Classification (NCBI taxonomy): domain Eukaryota; kingdom Metazoa; phylum Nematoda; class Chromadorea; order Araeolaimida; family Comesomatidae; genus Sabatieria; species Sabatieria punctata. Next base: position 15,321 of record JASANB010003551.1, read on the forward strand.
CGTCAAACTTTACAGTCCCACCGATCGAACTCGATTATCAAGGAACTAAATGCCTAAATACATTTAGTTGGAGGCTTTAGCCCAAAGCCAGATTCTGAGGGGTTCTGGAACCCTGAAACCTCATTTTGGGTCAAAAAGTTTTTTGACAACTTTTGGCCGGACCTAGCTCATCTGGAACCAAAAAAGGTTGACAAAAAATTTTTTGCTCGAAAAGAATTTTGAACAAGAAATTCTTATTCTACTCTAAAAGTTACCCAAAAGCCTCAAATTTTGAGTCCCAGCTATGATAACTGAGCTAGAGATGCATCATTGAAGTTTAGTATACTGTAAATGTAAGAAATTTTGCATGATTTTTGGCATTCTGAAGTCAGTTTCTCTCAAACCTCAGGTCGTAGCCCTAAATTGTTCACACCAAAGTGTAGCAAATTGATAGCGCTTCAAAGCTATGAAACAAAAAAACGGGTTTAGAGGGTCGAGATGAGCTAGGGCCGGAAAAAGGTTGTCCAAAAGTCCAATACGCAAACAACAGTACAGTATGGCCAGGCTAAAAGGCGGCCAGTATTGAAGGTCTCTTCCAGGGTTGTATATTTTTCCGAAAAAAACCTCTGCCTGTTTTTTTCTAGTTTTTTTTCGGTTTTTTTCCGGTTTCTTTCCTAAATCGCGGAAAAAACTCCAGCTCAAGTTCTAAGTATCCTAGTCTGGTTTCATGATTCCTAACGCTTTCTAGCGCCTTCCTGAGTCTTTTCAGAACAGAAATACACGTCTTACATAGATATAAATCACGAAACAGGCATGAAACAGTCCCTGACAGGCTCAATCACTACACTCCATATGCAAATTTTCTTACAGCACTTTGCACTTTTGTTTTAGATTGCCAAATTTGGTCTTTTCTTTTGTTTTTCTAACAGTTTTGGGATAGTTTGGCCTATTATACATCGCAAAAGTCCATTTTTTAACTGAAAAATGACATAAATTAGCTATTTTAGCTTGAGTTTTTTTCCGCGATTTATGTTTTTTTCCGACCCTTAGGAAAAAAACCGGTTTTTTTTCGAAAAAAACGGAAAAAAACACCGGAAAAACACACCTCACAACCCTGGTCTCTTCCAACAATAGCGCGCAACCAAATCCAAATCATACACATGAAACTTTATAGCGCATCGCTTTTATTAGAAATTTTACGGCATACAATGTAAGTTGGAAATTTTCCTGATTGTTTGCTCTCACCTACGTAGGACTGCACTGCACGGAAGAAGGAATAGAAGGCACCTATTATCAGAAGCCAATAGCAGGCTACGATTCGATCCATGGCTAGCACAGGCTCTGAAACCAACTTCGATCGCCGACAGAACGTCCTCCTCCTGTCCTTACTAGCAACGGTGACCTTGACAACTTCCGAACAAATAATCGTCAAACTTTACAGTCCCACCGATCGAACTCGATTATCAAGGAACTAAATGTCTACAATGAACTAAAACTATCCAATAATAACGCCCCAACCAAATCCAAATGATACGCACGAAAATTAATAGCGCTGCGGTAATATTAGAAATTTTACGGTATGCAATGTAAGTTGGAAATTGTCCTGATTGTTTGTTCTCACCTACGTAGGGTAGGACTGCGCTGCACGGAAGAAGGAATAGAAGGCAGCTATTATCAGAAGCCAATAGCAGGCTACGATTCGATCCATGGCTAGCACAGGCTCTGAAACCAACTTCGATCGCCGACAGAACGGCCTCCTCCTGTCCTTACTAGCAACGGTGACCTTGACAACTTCCGAACAAATAACCGTCAAACTTTACAGTCCCACCGATCGAACTCGATTATCAAGGAACTAAATGTCTACAATGAACTAAAACTATCCAATAATAACGCCCCAACCAAATCCAAATGATACGCACGAAAATTAATAGCGCTGCGGTAATATTAGAAATTTTACGGTATGCAATGTAAGTTGGAAATTGTCCTGATTGTTTGTTCTCACCTACGTAGGGTAGGACTGCGCTGCACGGAAGAAGGAATAGAAGGCAGCTATTATCAGAAGCCAATAGCAGGCTACGATTCGATCCATGGCTAGCACAGGCTCTGAAACCAACTTCGATCGCCGACAGAACGGCCTCCTCCTGTCCTTACTAGCAACGGTGACCTTGACAACTTCCGAACAAATAACCGTCAAACTTTACAGTCCCACCGATCGAACTCGATTATCAAGGAACTAAATGTCTACAATGAACTAAAACTATCCAATAATAACGCCCCAACCAAATCCAAATGATACGCACGAAAATTAATAGCGCTGCGGTAATATTAGAAATTTTACGGTATGCAATGTAAGTTGGAAATTGTTCTGATGCTCTGGCACTGGACGCCTTTTTGCCTGGCCACTGTACTGTTATTTGCGTATTGGACTATTGGACAACCTTTTGCCGGCCCTAGCTCATCTGGACCCCCTAAACCCGTTTTTTTGTTTCATAACTTTGTAGCGCTATCAATTTGCTACACTTTGGTGTGAACAATTTAGGGCTACGACCTGAGGTTTGAGAGAAACTGACTTCAGAATGCCAAAAATCATGCAAAATTTCTTTCATTTGCAGTATACTAAACTTCAATGCCGCATCTCTAGCTCAGTTATCATAGCTGGTACTCAAAATTTGATGCTTTTAGGTAACTGTTAGAGTAGAATAAGAATTTCTAGTCCAAAATTATTTTTGAGCAAAAAACTTTTTGACAACCTTTTTTGGTTCCAGATGAGCAAGGTCCGGCCAAAAGTTGTCAAAAAACTTTTTGACCCAAAATGAGGTTTCAGGGTTCCAGAAAAACCCTCAGAAACCGGCTTGGGGCAAAAGCCTCCAAGTACATGTATTTAGGCATTTAGTTCCTTGATAATCGAGTCCGATCGGTGCGACTGTAAAGTTTGATGGTTATTTGTTCGGAAGTTGTCAAGGTCACCGTTGCTAGTGAGGACAGGAGGAGGCCGTTCTGCCGGCGATCGAAGTTGGTTTCAGAGCCTTGCTAGCCATGGATCGCATCATAGCCTGCTATTGGCTCCTGATAATATGCGCCTTCTATTCCTTCTTCCTTGCAGTCCTTGGTGAGAACAAACTATCAGAGCAATTCCAACTTACATTGAACAGTCATGAAGAAATATCACAGGTTGAAGAGTTGAAATCGTTACAATCAGTAGGGAAATCGTCAGTTTAATTGATTTCCGAAGTGAATCGGCCGATTCTCAGGATAGTATTTCGGCATGGCGATTCGGAGTTGGTCAGGAGAGATGTGACTGAAAGCACAAAGCATATTGAAGAAGTATCACAGCCTGAAAACGTTCTGCCAATTGCACAAAATTCAGCGCCCACAGCGTTGCCTGCCGGTGCGAACGACTAGAACGGTTAGAACGGTGATTCCCGGCCCATTCCCCCACCCGGCTTACTGTAATATTGCTGCATGTGAAACAACACAAAGCGCGCGAAGTTTAAACGACTTCACAGTACTGTTGTTTAATACTGGATTTTTCAAATGCGTATGCGTATGCGTATGCGTGTACGCATTCCAACTACAAATGCGTATGAGTTTGCGTATACGCATTGCAAAAACTAATGCGTATTTTGCGTAATGCGTATGCGTAATGCGTAATCCTAGAAACATTGAGAAATTTCACTAAATAACCTTTTTTGACACTACTATTATTATGCACTTAGTTTTCTAACTTTGTAATCTAGGCCTTTTAGATGCATACTAGAGGCCTGAGGATGATTGCTGCCCTAAAACAATTCCAATACAGTACCCTGCATGTATGTACATACAAGTACATATGTTTATGCGTTTCCCTTCACTAATTTAGCCGAATGTTCATTTCCAAAGGAAACCTAAAGAAATTTTAAATAGCGTTTTCAAACATATAGTACTAACAGCTCATACATGTAAAAGACTTAGGCCAGATCCCCCCGAGACGATTTTTCCAACTGACACTGCCAGAGAGACTCAATTTTTGAGCAAATTTTTGCGATTTTTTTGCAATTTCAGACAGTGCCTCTGCTCTCTGACACTGCCAGAGAGACTTAATTTTTTGAACAAATTTTGCGATTTTGAATTTTTTGCAATTGCCAAAATAGTCCGTAAAACTGCACTTTTTAGCTGTATTTCAGCCCAAATCAGCGATTTTTGTATGTTTTTTAGTGCCCACCCCCCTCCGAAAGTTTTGGCTCAGACTCCTCCCCGGCCGGCGCCAGACCCCCCAACCCCCTGCCCCCTTCAGCGGATGACCTGTTACATGTGTGCAACAGATGCTAACCAAAACCCTAGAGACTAACAATTCAAGGATTTGGCCGGCATTTCCTTCCCGCCATGAAAGTTTCCCCTCTTTTCAAACAGAGTAGGCACAGCTTAGCTAAAGCTTTCCAATTTCTCACAAAAATTGTTGGTACCTACCTTCGCACTAGCTACATACATAAAAAATGACAATTTGGTAAGAAGTTCAACTAATTTTTGCAAGTCACTCGAAAAGACAGCTATTTTTAGCCCCAATACGCATTACGCAAAAATACGCAAACTTTTGGCAGAATGCGTAATAATATTGCGTAATGAAATTCAAATGCGTATGCGTATGCGTATGCGTATGCGTATACGCATTCTAAAATGCAATGCGTACTTTGCGTAATGATATGCGTAATGCGTATACGCATGCAACAGTACTTCACAGAGAAGTGGTAGTAAAAGCACTAAAACAGAACAGCTTTAAATCTACAAGTAGTTGCAATTTTTACAAATACCGATACCCGGTTTGCCAATTATTTTCGGAATACCTGCCTGCAAGTGCAAACATCCCTCCTCTTTGCTGTCATCAGGTGCAACGGCAGCTCCAGTTCGGTTCCCATTTACGTATTTACCGTCACCGACTTTTGGAGGCCTGGGTTGGGTCTGGGCCTGACAATTTTCCAAATATAAAAGTACCCCTAGAAACGCATCAGTACAGGGCACGCTTCTGAGGGCCTGTTTTCCAAATAGAAAAATGCCCCAAGAGGGTTGCATCAGTATAGGCGCGCCCTGGAGGGCCTGTTTTCCAAACATAAAAGTACCCCTAGGGGACGCATCGGTATAGGAACGCTCCGGAGGGCCTTGTCTTAAAAACATAAAAGTGCCCCTAGGAGGGGACGCATCAGTCAGTATAGGCACGCTCCCGAGGGCCTGTTTTAGAAACATAAAAAAACTCCTAGAGCAGTGTTGTGCCGAACGAAAATTTTCTGAATTTAGTTAGTAAAAGTTGGTTCCACTCCACCTTTCAAATTTGAATTTAGTAAGTAAAAGTTAGTAACTAAATTCGCTCTCCGAGTTTAGTAAGTTAGCCAAAAATTATCGAGTTACTTAGTTATGAGTTTAGTTAAAATAAACTAGTTGAACTAAGGCAATGAATGCATTTAAACCGATTAGTATTAGCTCTGTAGACCTGTTAGGTTCAGAATATTCACAAAATAACAGTATTTCACAGTATTTTCTGCAAAAATTTCAAAATATGACCGTTTAGTTTATGAAAAAGCTGCATATCAGGACAGGAACAATGCAAATATAGAAATATGAAGACAAAACAAATAGTTTTGGACCTTATAATTTATCTAAGTATATTGTCACTCATTGGAAATGTGGGTGGATGTACATACAGTAGGTACCTCACATACATGCAAGGGTCTCGGGGTCTGCCTCCACCCGACTTAGACCAGAACCCCACGGATGGGGACATCCCCCGCCGAGACGATTTTTCCGACCACTCTCCGATTTTCTGGCAAGTAATTTTTTGAGCAAATTTTTGCGATTTTTTTGCAATTTCGGACACAAAAATTGCCAAAATCGCCCATAAAACAGCACTTTTTATCTGATTTTAAGCTCAAATTAGCGATTTTTGACGAGTTTTAGCTGAAAAAATGCGATGTTTTCGATTTTCAGTGTTTTTTAGTGCAAAACTCTCTCTCAAAATTTGGACAGAGACAAAGATAGCCCCGGCCGGCGCCAGACCCCCCAATCCCCTTCAACGGATGACCTGTTACATGTATGGTACCTCATACAGTACATGTAATGTACAGTAACAGGGCGGTTTCGAAGTTTGCCCCAAGTAAAGGGCAACCTCCAGATCGGAACCGCCAGAGGACTTCCTATCCGATTTTTCTGGAGAGCAATTTTTAAATTTTTTTTACAATTATTGTTTGTAAAGCAGCGACTGTTACCTGTGTCTGAGCACTCATTAGCAGTTTCTTTGCGATTTTTAGTACTCAATCCTCCCTCCGTTTGGGCTCAATCCGTCCGACCTGGCTTAATCCCCACAACCCCTTAAGTGAATGAGCTCTACATATGCGTACAGTGTACATAAACCATTACGAATGCCAAGCAGTATTCTGTTTTCGTCACAAGGATCTGTGTTCAAAACAAGTAAAACCTCGTGCCCTCTTTGCGAGAGACCACTCTATCAAACAGAACCTGAATGAGACCCCAGACTTTTTGAGACTTTTTACTAGCAACTAGATACCTGTGGCTGAAGCACCTATCTTTAACACTATAACCAAGAATATATCTTGCTATAACTAAACTGAATGTTACTACTAAACTCATAACTAAGTAACTCGATTTTTTGCTTAGTAATTTTCTGAAAATGAGTTTAGTTTGAGTTGAGTTAGTTAAGCGAAATCTGAGTTTAGTTAGTAAAAGTTAGTAACTAAACTAACTAACTAACTAACTAATGTTTTTACTTAGTAAATAACTAACTAAATTTAACCGGCACAACGCTGTCCTAGAGACGTATTTTCCAAATATAAAGTCATTTCAGACCTCTCAAAAATCTCGGCGGAGGGGAAGAAAAATATATTTTCACACCAAACATAGAGCAGGTAGCGCATACCGTAATCCGGCTGCGGCGGCGCCGAGTGGGGGGAATGGGCCTCCTCCCTAGAACGGTTAGACGGCTAGAAGAAACCGGATTGCCCACTTGCGCGTAAATATTCTCATATTATCCGCCGCGGTGGCGGATAATTAAAAAAACGCATGTGGAATATCCGCCACTATAAAACCCGCTGCTGTAAAATGATGGTAATTTATTTTTTGGTTGTTTATTGTTTCTGTATTTATAGTTGGTAAACGTATCGATCATGGCGGTCAACGAAGAGAAAGAAAAGCAGTTAAAATGCGAATTCTGTGATCAGAGTTATTCGTACAAAAGTGGTCTGCTGAAGCATCGGAAATATCAGCACCCAGAAGAACACGACCAATTGAAGTTGAGCAAGAAACCCCTGAAATTGGGCTCAAGAAAAGAAGTGCGGACTGTGCGGTGAGAATTTAATCTAAAATACAGTAGGATAGGTAGCCAGGTAAACATGGGTTTTATCGGTCCCTCAGCGGCCGGCGCATTAGGCACTTGCTCTGACCTTAACGCGCGGGGCACCAGGCAGCTCGATGTCAATTGGACCAAAAGAGTTTTGTAAGAATAGCCAATCAATGAGTGGCTTTGCTCAATTAAAGGCCTTTATAACGTTGGAACATAAAGTTTGTGGCCTAAAACGAATATAAAAATATCTGGAACAAAAGGAAAACCTGCAAAACATAGCTGTTCGCTCAAATTGAGCAAATAGCAGTCATTGAAAACTTGGTAAAAGTTTTGCGTGCCGCTGGTACTGGCAAAAGAAAGTTGGGTATACAGTAGGTGATGTCACTGAAATACATAGTATCTGCAAAAAATTGTCAATTCTGTTATAAAATATATTTCCCGGCATTCCCGGTATTAGAGAATGTGCGAACCGGGATTAGAAACCGGGAGTGAAAATACCGTCATTCCTATCCGTCAAATCTTATATAACAGCAGGCAAAACAGAGCTAATAGGTTACAGGTGCAAGGCTAGCTGAATCATCATGCTGATCCGTGTGCGCAAATCGGTTGTGTGCAAGTTGGTAGTTCCCGTTGTAACTAGCCGCTCTAATGGCTGGCCCGGTCGGCCCGGCAGCTGACCGCTCGCGCACGCTAAGGTCAGACCATGTACCTACTGCGCCGGCCGCTGAGGGACCGATAAAACCGATGTTTACCGGTAGGGTACTTGCATTTTTCGGTCGGGGTCCGTGAACTGTCTCGGGGGGGTTGGCCTTTCCAGCTGGGGGAGGGTAACCCGCCAAACCCCCTAGTACATGTATGAGCATAAGATTAGGTTTGGATGGCTTATTCTTCAGTATCCGCATCTCTTGTCTTAGCCGTACAGTCTTCTCGTGCAGTCGTGTCGCCAATTGCAATTCGAATACATGTAATTTCACATTTCAGAAGCCATGTCATGGAACTTCAAACAGTCGGCCTTCATTGAGTAGCAGGAATGAAGAGGCCACATGGTATGCAGATGTTTTAGTGTGATTTGGCGTTGGCTAAAATCGAATAAGTGCATAGGATTGGTAGCTAAATTAAATTAATATGAAATCATTGCTCAGCAATCAGAAAAATATGACAATCGATTATAACAATCATTAACCAACTTAAAAAGTCACTTTTAGTTATGACAGGAAAGACAAAGGCAAGCGTCAGTCGCTCCCGATGCCTGACAAACAACCAAAAGTCGACTGAACTCACCGTGCTAGCTGTAGCTGTGTCAGTAGAACTCTGACCGTTCTTAGTTGCTCAGGTCATTTTGGTAACTATGCTTTACGTTTTGTGTCTTGCGCTTTTAATCATCATGAAATGGGTGAATTCTTGCTCTGCAATGCTAAGGTTTTCGCTTACTGTCAGTTTAGCCGTGCTGTGCTGTTGTATGCTGTGCTCTACCGTGATTATTTGAACTGCGCAATGTTTTTTTCTTTGTTGTACCGATTAGCCGAAATATTATTGGTCGTGTATCCTTCCTTACCGTACTGTATCATATGCGTTTTGCCCACTTCGAAAAATAATGTAGTAAACCAGTCAGTCGGTTTGGAGAAAACTCGGTTAAGGAAGGGCTTGTGGTTGCTACTGCAACTTTACACTGTCTGTCTGTCTTGTGTCTCAGCTGGCCCGGTGCGTGCAAGCAAGTGTTGTTGGTAGGTGCGAATGCAGTAGAAGTTTGTGAGCACGAAGCAATTGACATAAAGCCTAGCGTTCAGGCAGATTTCGCTCGGGACAACCCATCTAAGTGTAAAGCTGACCAAGAAACTAAGTAGTTACAGATTTGGTGCAGAAGAGCAGTCAGAGCAGAGACGCCGAAAATAGAAAGCATTTTGTTCTATCACATCATATGTTACGTTGTTTGTATGCATGCAATAAATAATCGTAGTAACGTGACTTGACTGAGAACAAAGAAATCAGCACCAAATTAACAGAATATAATCCCTTTATCAGAAATCTAAAGTAGGCGAACTCAGTCAGCACAGGAACATACGTGGGACCTGGTGCGGGGGGAGACTGGCCACGGGGGAAAGGGCCATGTACGATCACTTGAATTATCCGCCACCGTGGCGGATAATATGAGAATATTTAGGCGGTTACTAAAATTCGCAGCTCGCAGCCATTCGCAGCTTCGCATCCCAGTCGCACCCGTTCGCATCCGTCGGGCGCCAACTCTAAAACATCGATGCGAAGATTTATTTGATGATAAAATTGCGCGAAAATGGAATCAGAAATGTCGGATTACGTTACGAGACAGAAAAACGTAGAGTTGTGAGGACATAGTATGTGTGATGGTGCGAGCGGAGCAGATGAAGGACATTTGGGTAACGCAATGAAAATGTATGCAATGCTGCAGAAACCGAGGAAGGAAGCCTGGCAGTGTATTTACCCCTAACATTTTAGGGGAAAAGCAATTATTATTATTAACTGAAACAGGCAAATTTTGGGCCTAAAATTTCGCATTAAATCGAACTAGGGATGCGCTCGGGGCGGAATTTTCGGCCCGGCCCGCTTTTTTTCGTTAAAATAATCGGCTGAGTCCAAATCATTGTTGTTGTTGTTGTTGTTGTTGTTGTTGTTGTTGTTGTTGTTGTTGTTGTTGTTGTTGTTGTTGTTGTTGTTGTTGTTGTTGTTGTTGTTGTTGTTGTTGTTGTTGTTGTTGTAACTTTTCGTCCTTTCGGTCTAGGAGTAGCCAACTGCTATAGAGAAGGAAGAGACACAAGGTCCGGCAGCCAAATTTAGCACTTTAGCACACAGATGTAGGAAACATACACACTCTCGCTCGAGCCAGGCAGCGCGAATAAAGAGCTATTGAAAAACCTCATGGCAAAAAGCTTACGCCAGATAAGAGAGCGCGGAAACAGATGTGTAACAGCATGCATTAACAGAATGCGTCATAGCATTATTAGACCGTACAAACTACTACTATTATTATCACTGCAAACAGTAGAGCCTTCATAAGAGCGTTTCCGCCGTTGATATTTAAGAGGAATCGGAGATTTCTGGAAGCCCTTTTTGTCATTTTCTTGCTTGTTTTAGCTCTACTAAAACGCTATTTGGCAGCTTAAAATTGGGATTTTTAGCCTCCTTATTGAAAAAACCAGCTAAAACGCATTTCTACGCGTTCTGGAGCTTTTTGAATTTTGGACCCCCCTCTGGGCGAAAACACCCTCGACCACCCACCTGAGGGGTCCAATGTTACCGCCTCCGGGGCATCTCTGCATACCCTTCGGGGTCAATGTAGAGTGGACTATAAATACGGCCCCAGGTCGACCCTGGCTAGTCCCCAAATGGTAACACCTTTCCCGGGAACGCAGATGGTTCCTGTTAGCTGCAGTTTCCTGGGTAGATACAACAACAACAACCACCCACCTGACGGAAAACCCCCTTCCCCCACGCCGGCCGTGACCCTTTATAAATAGGACGTTTAATAAACTTTTGCCGGTTTTTGCTTAGTTGGGACGCTTTCAAGGTCACCGTGAGTGTGCCATTTATGGAGGTTCTATTTAGTACCTTCTTCGACTATGTTGAAGCTAGCATCAACAGTCGTTTGCTTAGACTGCATACATGTAACAGGGGGGTCTGCCCCCCCCACCCGACTTAGGCCAGACCCCCCGGATGGCCCCCCCCCCCGAGACGATTTCACTGACCCCCCCCCCTCCGATTTTTCTGGCAAGTAAATTTTCGAGCAAATTTTTGCAATGTTTTACACTTTCACACACAAAAATTGCCAAAATCGCCTGCAAAACAGCACTTTCAGCTGTATTTCAGCCCAAATTAGCGATTTTTGGCTATTTTTAGGCCAAAAATTGCGATTTTTCTCGATTTTTGAGCGTTTTTTAGTGCCCACCCCCCTCCCCCAAAATTTTGGCTCAGACCCCCCCCCCGGCCGGCGCCAGAACCCCCCCAACCGCCGTCCCCCCATCGGCGGATGACCTGTTACATGTATGTTAGACTGTGATCGTGGCGTGGAGAACCACGTTGCACTTATTGACGTGACCGCCTCATCTTTTATTTAATGCAAAGACTTTGTACACATCAAATATACATCAACAGCCTCTCTCTGCTGGAAACCCAAGAGGAAAACCGAAAAAGAGGTCGGAAAACTTTTTTCTATTTACTTCGTTTTTCTTCGCATCGATGTTTTAGAGTTGGCGCCCGGCTGATGCGAACGGGTGCGACTGGGATGCGAAGCTGCGAATGGCTGCGAGCTGCGAATTTTAGTAACCGCCGAATATTTACGCGCAAGTGGATTGCCCGCAAATATATGACTTTTTTGGTTTTTAATTTTTTAGTCTTCGCTCTAGTAGCTGTTACTTAGCCGGTTTACTGTAAGACTCCACAAAGTTTGCAGAAATGTGAATATAAACCAGAATTTTTAACTTAAGAGTGCTTGCCAAAAAAGCCAGGCAAGCTCCCTTATGGGGGCGGCCGATGGAATTTTTTGACCTCCCATTTTTATTGGCTCATTTGAATTGCCCTATTATGAAACCCCCACAGCCGCGTCGGTTTCGCTCTGGCCGCACTCAAACCGGAGTAATGGTTTGAAGAAGGTGCTGCGCCGGATCTCCCAGATTTGGCTCCTCCATGCTCGAACGAACGAACGAACGAACTTTTATCGCCCAACACAAAATAAAAATAAAAATACGAGTTAGTAAATGGCATAAAACGCGGTTACAGTGTAAAACGACGGCATATGGAGGCGAAAGGCCAGTGGACAGCCACAAGGGCTTTACACCGCCTTAAACAGACATTAGTAAAACGTCAGAAACTACACAAAGTTTAGGTACTGATCAAAGTTCAGTTTTCTTAGTTCTCGAGTAAAAGAAGCAAGGTTTTGTGCTATGGTGACCTCATCTGGAGGAGAATTCCATGTTTTCAACGTTCTTAAAGCAAAGGAGTGTACCCTGCAATTTATGTAGCCTTCCAACGATGGCACAAACAGTTTATAAGTTCCTCTAGTTTTTGACACTGGATTCCAACTGAAAAAGTGATCAAAATCTAAATCCACCAGACCATGTACGATTTGCCACATAGGCACTTCTTTCAATTGAAAGACAGGTCTATTTTGGGTCCCCCGAACTTTAATAAATCGTGTCTGAATCTGGCAGTTTTCATCGTATTCAGTTGTTCTCTATTGCGTTTGAAAGAGCGGGAAAATCTGTATAAGTGTGTCCAATTTCAAAGTGCTATCTCGAAAGCTGCCAATTTGACAGCAGTTGAAAGAGCATGGAGGAGCCAAATCTGGGAGATCCGGCGCAGCACCCTTCTTCAAACCATTACTCCGGTTTGAGTGCGGCCAGAGCGAAACCGACGCGGCTGTGGGGTTTCATAATAGGGCAATTCAAATGAGCCAATAAAAATGGGGGGTCAAAAAATTCCATAGGCCCCCCACTGCCTGACTTTTTTTGGCAAGGACTCTTAAGCCGTTTAGAAACAAATCACCCTGTTTCACTTGCCCGAGACTTCTGGTAGAGGAAGGAACAAACAACGTAACAAACAAACACACATAACTTTATCAACACGAACGTAAAGGTTGATAAAAAAGATGAAAAAGAACAAACATAATTATGAAATGAAGACGGAAAAAGAAAAAGAACACGAACACAAGTGTTTCATGTTTAATAATAGAACTTAGTAGTTATGTTCATTTGTCGTTGGTCCAAATGGACTAAGGTTACTTTGAAAGGGTCTATTACATATACAGTGTGCCAAAAAAAACAACCCAGCAGATTTTTCGCTGTAGCAACCGCAAATCTCAACCGATTTGAATGAATCCTTTTTTAAATGAAAGATAAATAAATCCTTAAAAGATAGCTGAAATTTTCATTAATATACTCTGCTTAGATCCGGAGATATTGGCTCTCAAAATCAAAACTGTGATTTTGGCAGTGAACAAAGAGGGACTTTTTATTATTCTGCACTTCCTAATAAATCGGATTCCTGCTACTGCTAAGGGCTGTTGGAGGCTTTACTGGTGACACAGAAACTCGGTTTACTTCAACACTAAAGCATCATTACCCCCAGCAGTAGGAATGTGCTTTATTATTAAATGCAACGGAAGGAACCGCTCTTGTTCTTTGCCAAAATCTGTTTCGACTTAGAAGGCAAATATCTCCAGAACTAATATGTGAATCTCAATAAAAATTGCACCAATCTTTGAAGAATTTATCAATCTTCCATTCAAAAAAGGATTCATTCAAATCGGTTGATATTCATGGTTGCAAAAGTAAAAAATCTGCTGGGTTGTTCTTTATCACTCTTGTTCATTGCCAAAATCTCTGTTTTGACTTTGAGGAGAAATATCTCAGGAACAAAGCAGCCTATCTTAATAAACGTTCCATCAATCTTTCAAGAATTTATTTATCTTTCATTTAAAAAAGGATTCATTCAAATCGGTTGAGATTTGCGGTTGCTACAGCAAAAAATCTGCTGGATTGTTTTTTTTTGGCACACCCTGTATATACTTCGCAGTCCGTTATGATTCTCAATAATAATGGTGTATATTAATGATTTACACATTTTCAGGTGGTGCCAAGCCAAGCCAGAAGAGCAGAAATCAAGGTAGCAAATAGGAGGTGTAGCGTTTTGTATAACCAATCTGGTTGAGGGAAAATGCAGAAGATGTAGGTTTCTAACCGTTATTTGTTGTGATTTGAGTTTGGAGAAAACTTAATATAATCAAATCTTGCTTTAGAACGGTACTGCCAACTGCCGATGGTTCGTACCACTCACTCAGCAGCCGTAACATTCAAATACATACGGCCGAAAAATATGACACTGCCAGGGACAGTTGCAAAGTGAACAAATTGCAATAGTTGTTGCTTTCGGACTTGCAGTCAATCTGTTTTCAGGTCAAAAGTGTCACGTTGTCTGAGTATCGGCGGGAAAACCGTCGCTACGAGAACCCTTTGGTGGCAGTGCACATGGACGGCAAACTAGTGGCCTATGTTTTGCGACGTAATTTGCGTTAATTTGCAACTTTAGACAATTATTAACTAACAGAGTTTCAGGAGGTAGCCGCGTTCACATTAGAGTCTACAACCGGGAAACGAAAGCCAGAGGCAGAGTGGACCCTATTGCTTTTGAAGGCGACTGTTCTGACCTAAAATGGAACTATATGTCGCCCGCACTGTTAGCTTGTGTGGATGAGGGTAAGCCTTTTCAAGGGAGTGGTAACAGATGTTTTCCCTTTTCGGTTTTATCAAGAATGTTCTGAGACAAGCGAAACTATAGTGAACAGTAAACCACTTTAACAAAGTTATACTAAAGTTTATTCAGAACGATTATAATACAGGAATGTACAGTCACTTAGTGGCTACATAGTAAACGCCGCACAGCCAAAACAGAGAAAACTTAGCAGCGCGCCGCGAAGACATGAAGAAGAGACCGATTGAGATCAGAATTATCAGTTGGTGGGTCTGTGCTTGCATCAGACCTTCCTTCCGCTTCTTCTGACACGTACTCTGCAGGTAGAGAGCCATGTTGCGTGCCAGCTCAGAAATGGGCAGTACTGTGTAACTGAAGCAACAAATGGCCGTCAAAAATTGAACAAGCATCACGCAGAGGACAGGTTACCATTGTGCTGCCCTCACAGCGTTGAATATGACCTGTGAAAGCAGAATGGAATGGTTAAAGCATCCAAGTGCTGCGTGGATGATTGGGGCGCCTATAAATTGGCAACTTACCCGGAGTTATACATGCTGGCCAGGTTAGAGGCAGTCCAGAAAAAGATAAGCACAGTTGAGCAGACCTCTGCGGTTGAGATTCGCTGAAACAGTTGCTTTCTCAACAAACAACGATTTCTACATAGAATGCTTACCATTCCACAAAGAGCGAGATCAGACAGAGCAATGACAGCCAGAACTCCCTGCGTGAGCAGATATGCAGTGCGCGACGCTTTGTACAAATACTTCAGTTCCATGTAAAATGATTCTGAATCTGAAAAGAGAAGAAATGAAGGTTGTTGTCTTGCAAAAAACAACTATGACAGGTTTTCTTGAGAAAAATAACGGGAATGTAATCGAAAAGCTTATAATTTGATTAACTCTTGCTTAGAGTTGTTGAGATGTAGATGAATCAAGGTACATCTCCTTGTGTGAACATCGTCAGCCAGATAAACAGGTTGGGGTTCAAAGTTCGAGATTTCGGATCATGATCCTACTGATTTTTAAATCATGGTTATTCTGGAAGCTGCGCTTGACAAGAAGTGATGTTGTTTATAGTGTTGTTAGACTCTTTTTTAAAAAAAAGGCTTTTTTTAAGGCCCATTTCGAAATTTTTTTATTTTATTCACAGTATGGAAATTTTGGGGGAAAATCGCTGAATTTAGCCTCAGATATACATTAGAAGTGCAGTTCTATCAATTTCTTGCCTATTCTACGCATAATAATAGGTTTTGAAGGGCAGCAGCCACTCTAAGAGCAATGCTGCAGGTAGAATATCGACTCTCAGGCTGTAACACTATGTTTGAACCAAAGTATCAGCTTTTGCATTTAAAGTTGCTTCTGATGCATCCTTGCATCTCCTACAAGCTATATTTCATGCTAGGAAAAAATTTTGAAAAAAAAATTTCGAAATGAAAAATTTTCATAAAAAAAAGCTTTTTTTTGGCCTTCAAAAAATTTTTTTTTACAACTCTAGTTGTTTAGTACCCTCACAGTTAATGGCAAATAGCCCACTAGGTTCTCATTGGCATTTTGTTTGTTAGCACAAGACAAAGACAGAAGAAACAAAGTCAACATGTAGTAAGATGCTATCAAGTTACCTTTTGAAAGTCTTAATCGCTTTGTACAAGCCCTCCTTATGGTGAGGATATGGCTTTTGCATTAGAACAGCGCGTTAAGCGTTGGTGGGCTCCTTCAAAAGCAGTGCAGCCTTCCACGACGTTCTGTAAACGAATAGTGAAGCCCAGGGCTGTCTGCTGTCTTATGACCTCGTGGTGGCATGTTGATAAGCCCAAGCACAGTTAGCCTTGGCTACTCAAATATGCACTCCCTGTCAGGCGATAAAGCTTGGAATGTTTGTTTAGCGGCTCCCTGGACCGCAGGAAAAACAAGTTTATTCAGTTTACAATAGCGTCATGGATTTCTCAGGGTGTGTGGTTTCATATTGCGACTACCGGTACCATGCCACAATGCCTCATGGTGTGGAGGCCCAGTCCTTTTTAGGTGTTGTGCTTTGGGCACAGTTGTTAGGGTCAAAATTTGAAAAACTATTTTTAAAAATTTTAAATTTATATTATAGTTTTTTGGATGGCTCAAAAAATTTTTTTGAAAAATCAATAATAAAGTGGGGAAATTCACGTACATACATGCAGTTTTTCGTAAATTCTTTCAGACCGGCCAACATTTTATCCAGCAACCTGCATAATACTTCTTTTGCACTGAGCCTAACAGCGACTGCTTAAAGAAATCCTTGCTTAGGTAGGATTCACCTCGAAGTGCCTCTAAAGAATTTTCGGTGAAATTATGCAGTTATAGGCAGTGTTTAGACCTGTTTTGGCGTTTTCGAAAAGGTTTCTTAACTGACTTGAGGTGTAAAAGTGGAAAATTTGTTGTAAGTACCTGGACCCCTTTAAGCCGATTTTCAAAAATTTAAAATGCAAAAATTTTTCTCCTTCAAAAATTTTTTTTATCAACTGTGGGTAACAAGTCATGTTTAAATGGTGCCATAAACATCAGGTCAATAGCCATGGGAGGGTTAGTAATTGGTATTTGACATAGCCATCATCAGGGTTTCATCAGCCATGGGGGCAAAGAAGGCCTAGAAATGTGTACATATTATTTGATACTAACAGTAGTCATGACATGTCAACACCTATACATTCGAGATAATAGCAGTGCAAGGGCTAAGTTCAAGTATCAAAGGACGTTTTAAGCTAAACATAATGATACTGCCGCCACTACAAAGAACTATTGCTGACTGGGAGACTTTCTCAGGACAACCAAACATCCTAATATGGCCGTAATTGACGCCACTACCATAGACAGTTCGAAATGCGTCTGACAGACTTACGTTCTAGGCGGCAATCTCCATTTGTTTTCGTTCAGGGAAGAGGCAGTTTCGGATGGAAAGGTCGAACTGCTCTGGTACTAACTAGTCTCCAAGATCTATTAGTAATGGTCGTGTGCTGCAGCACCTCAACTCTGGTCATCAAACGGCGCCAGAGCCACTTGACCGAGCTGGCCGGGAATGGGGCTGCGGGAGGGGATCTGGGTGCCAACTACAGACTCAACTGGTGCCCGTTCATGCCCGACGTTTCGCCTTGCGTGCCGAAGACACTGAGCGACGATGAAGACGCTAGATTAGCCGAAGGCGACACCTCCGACAGTATTAGTTTGGGCGCCGAAGCAAACACTTCGGAAGCCAATGATGATTGCTCTCGATTACTGGTCTTGTACAAGGTGGGTCCCTGCACCATACTTGCTTTAGCAAGTTTAGTAATAAAACTGATTACACCTGCTAGATAGGAACTGAGTTGCAGGGCCGTCGTGTGGAGTTGATATCGACGGACACTGTTTCGGACTACGCTCTTGAAGGACAAGTCTTTTTTGATCAGTTGACTCCTGCTCAGGGTTACGTTGTACTAGAAGAAGATAGCGTGAGTTTGCCTTCTTTCTTGCATACCTTTTACAGGGGGTCTGTCCATACATGGGCCGGAAAAATGGGTTGGGGGTAGTCAAAATCCGAAAATTTGGGGGTGGGCCTGCCGGTTTGGGGGGGGGTCGCGGCGATTTTGGTGGGTGGGGTCAGGAACAAAAGTTGGCTTCAGGTGGGTGGGTGGGGTCGTTTGGGGGGTCGAGCCTAAGTTGGGGGGTGGGCAAACCCCCCAGACCCCCCCCGGCCCATGTATGCTGTCCCCCACCCGACTTAGGTCAGACCCCTCGGATAGGGAAACGCCCCCTCTTTTTCTGGCAATTAATGTTTTGAGCAAATTATTGCGATTTTTTGCAATTTCAGGCGCAAGAATGGCCAAAATCGCCTGTAAAAAAAGCACTTTTAGCTGTATTTCAGCCCAAATTAGCGATTTTCGACGATTTTTAGCCGAAAAATTGCTATTTTCGATTTTTTGAGCGTTTTTTGTGCCCAACCCCCCTCCCAAAACTTTGGCTCAGACCGACCCGCCGGCAACAGAGCCCCAACCCCTTCGGAGGGTCTGGTCTAATTTAACTAGCAAACAAACTAAGTTGTTCCCTAGCACGATGCTCAGGTTTTGTAAGAAATGCTAATGAACGGCAGATTAACTGGTTTATTACGGTTATAGATAGCGATCGACCAGAACCGGACCGAAATTACCCCAGTTCCGGACGGAACCGGAACTATAAAGCTGAGGCTAAAAATTCGAAATTCGAAGTTGCCTAAAACAAAGTTTTTAGGTGATTTATTAATAGTGTTTTAGTGTTTAGCGTTATTGCATGCAATTTAGCAGATTTGTTTCCAAAAAGAGAGGAAAGTCACAAAGTTCCGGTTCCGACACCCTTCAGCACCGAAATTCCGGTTGATCGACCGATATAGAGGCCGTGTTTCATCCATTGAAGTCAATAAAAGGCTATATTTTGCTTTTTCTGAAATTTTTTGACACTGGAAAAGTATAATGGAAAATTTCCAGTTGACATTTTTTTCGGAAAAGGAACATCTCTCCCTGTGTGTTTAGTCTTACAATCATTCATGGGCCGGGGGGTAAGGGGGGTATACCTCTCCCTTCTCGGCCGGCCATACCCCCCTCCCCCACCCACCCCCCTCCCGGAGGGAGGAAATTTTCGCTTATTTAAGGCAAAATAGGCGTTTTTTGGCCTTCTTCGGGGACCCCCCCCCCCCCCGAGGTCTCCTACCCCCCCTCCGGATTTTTCCGGCCCATGTATGCTTACAATTAGTCTGTTATTAAGTGTTAAGTGCACTTCAGAGTGTAACGTGCGCCTCTCTCTCACCGGACGCCACCGCTCTGGCGTTGGCCACTCGCGGCGGCCGCGTCAAGTTCTACATTCTGGAAAACATGGACGACATCCGTTGCGCGCAGAGCTGGTCTCCCCACGCCGGCAAACCGCTGGACAGTCTCGAATTCTGTGACAACCTGGACTCGTGCAATGTGCAGTACGTCTCTTTATTGATTTTTTAGTAGGTTCAGAGTGTGTGCTTTGTTTGTTTGTAGGGACCAATTTTGGAAGTTTGCCGTCACGGCAGCCAACGGAAACCGCGAGCTGAAGTTGTGGAACTGTGAAAATTGGTTTTGCGTCGGCACTTTGCTGATTGAGCCGACCTGTCGGCAGGACTACGTCCCTCCGCTCGCTCTCAAAATGGACTTCAGTGGACAGTTCATCTTCCTCACTGAAATGGAACGCAGTGTCAGTAGCTCCTCTCTGTCTGTCTGTCTGTCTGTCTGTCTGTCTGTCTGTCTGTCTGTCTGTCTGTCTGTCTGTCTGTCTGTCTGTCTGTCTGTCTGTCTGTCTGTCTGTCTGTCTGTCTGTCTGTCTGTCTGTCTGTCTGTCTGTCTGTCTGTCTGTCTGTCTGTCTGTCTGTCTCTGTCTCCTATATCTGCTGGGGATCCGGAGACGATTTTTCGGCCCTTCGATTTTTCTGGGACCTAATTTTGGGATCAATTTTTTTATAATTTCAGACTTGAAATTTGCTAAAATGGCCAGTTAAACAGCGGTTTTTAGCTATCTGAGCCCATATACTATCACTTTTAAGCATTCTTTTCTTATACCTAAATGCAGACTTTAATAGAGTCAGGCACTCCGTTTATGGTACCGATACCGACACCATATTACCCCCTTTTGGGGCCTATGATGGCACCATATACGTAATATGGTACCACCACTCCACTTTTTCGAAGAGGTACCATATATGGCGACGGTACCATATGGTACCACTACCCTAAACGTATGCTACCACTACCATTATGGTACTTATATGGTGTCAGTACCATAAACGGCGTTAAGTGCCTGACTGTAATAAGCAATTTTTGGTACTCTTCCCGTGTATTTGGGCTTAAGTCTCTCCGCTCCGGGCCAAACCCTCCAGCCCATCCCCTTCGACTTATGCCTTGATACATGTACATATATTATGGCACGGCACCCTATATTTGCGGTCGTGTTTCTGCTCTCACTCTATGACATAGAGGGGCTGCGGTGGAGGTCCTGAGGGTTTGCCCACCGTCACGTTGGGGTTGACGCCCCAAACCACGCCATCCCCGAGACAGTTTACGGACCCCCGACCCAAAAATACAAGTACTAGTAGCGGCTCCAGTAATAATAAACTGACTCATAAATAACTAATTGTTAGCTCAAAATTCGTCTGAAAAGCCTTTGGAAACCAAATTGGCCGTTTCCACTGCCGGTGTTTAAGAAAATCGGTGTTTTTGGAAGTTCGCCGGTCCGGACCTGTTACATGTGTGGGCTCATTGTATGCTGTATGTATATTGTATGGGCCCATGTATGTTGTGTGTATATTGTGAGTGTGAGGTGTTTGGGTGAGAGGAAGAGAAAGAGTTTCAGGCGTTGTATTGCATAGAGGTCTCGCCGCAGACAGACAAAGGACAGGTGGAGTTCGTGTCGTTCAGTGATTTTCCGTTCGCTCTGCCTCTTCTGGACGTGGGCATCGTTCGCGCTGGTCGCAAGAAGTTCCGTCCTTTCTCTCCTAGCGGCTCTCCCGGTAAACCTTCGCTTCCACCCGTCTTCTTACACTTTCTCAGCCTAATATAGTCTGCCACTTAACGCCGTTTATATACTGGCACCATATGGTATCCCTACACTTGGCTATCCGTTCCGGTACCATATGGTGCCACTAGTGATGTAAAACACCGAGAATTGGAAAATACCGAGAACGTATTATCTGAGCTCGATTTACCCTAAATAAATGTATTTTCAATATTTTCTGGACGTCTATTTGGTTCATTAAAAACAATTTTTTTACGAACAAAGTTTTATTTCTGAAATGGATTAGTGAAACACATATGGGTTAGTAGTTCAGAAAAAAACAATGCCTTACCATTTGACTACAGTTTCTATGAAAAACTTATGATACTGTCAAAAGCCAAATAATTATGATACTGTCAAAGATTAAGCTGTCAAAATTGATTATAAATTCAATTAATGCAAGATTTTGAGATGAGAACAGTGGAAAAGAAATAAACGTTTATAAGAAAATCCTATTTTGGAAGGTTTTTCACCTTTTTTCATAGTTTTACTGCTAAATTCCATAAAACTAACGGCTCTCTATTTCTCGGTATTTGCATTCCGAGGTCTCGAATAACAAACCGTGACAGAATAATACCGAGAATTCTCACCATGTCACCATGCATGTACTAAGGGGTTTGGGGGTTACCCCCTAGCTAGAAAGGCCAACCCCCCCCCCGAGAGAAGCTTATGGACCCCACCCAAAAATGCAAGTACTAGTAGCAGCTCCAGTACTAACAAACTGGCTCAGAAATAGCAAATTTCTAGCTTAAAAAACGTTTGAAGACCCTTTCGAAGCCGAATTTGTCGTTTCCACTGCTGATATTTAAGAGAAATCGGTGTTTTTAGAAGCCCTTTTTGTCGTTTTTTGCTTGTTTTCAGCTCTAAAGCGCTATTTGGGAGCTTAAAATAGCGATTTTTAGCGTCCTTACTTTAAAAAACGTGCTAAAAACGCATTTCCAGGCGTTTTGGAGCTTTTTGAAATTTTGAACCCCGCTCGACCCCCAACTGACGGAAACCCCCCTCCCCCCGGGTCGGCCGGGACCTGTTACATGTATGGGTACCATATGGTGCCAGTACCATAAACGGCGTTAAGTGCCTGACTGGAATAGTATCGGTTCAACTTAGAGTGATACCACCAAATAACGTACCACGGTCCAGAAATAGCTGTAGTGGTGAGAGTGAGAGAGAAGTTAGAGTTTCAGGTGATATTCCGTTCGCTGACGATGACGACCAAGCTGTCAACGACTCTGTGCTGGGCGTACAGGCCATTGTAATGGCTGTCAATTCTAGGTACTACTCTCTTCTATGTGTAGGAACAAATATAGCGTATAGTATTTTCCTAACCGTATCATACCCGATACATGAATGTAACAGGGTCGGCCCCCTATTTGGCTTGAATTTCAGACACTAAAGTTGATAAAATCGCCTGTAAAACAGCGCTTTTAAGCTGTATTAGCTGTGCAAATATCGTCGTGCAACATTGACTCAAATATTTTGGACAGTCTTCACTTAATACTTATTTGAAAAAATCGAACAAATCAGCCAGACAGCCCAATTTTGGAGAGTTGAGTTACAAAAGAGAATTTGCTTGAAAATGCTATTCTATTTTGTAGTGAAAAATAGCAAGAAGGTTAGTGATTTTTTTACGAAAAGCTGCATAATTCAGTCTTTAATACTATTCGGTGTTTTCACTAGAGTGCGAACAATACCTAAAAAACCCAATACCCCAATACCCAATACCCAATACCAATACCTGAGACCCCCAATACCCCAATACCCAATACCCAATACTTGAGTAGCTGGGCCAAAAATTAGGTTTCACTGGACAGGTACATTCCAGTGAAGTACACAAAGATTTTTGGCACTGGAATTAAAATTTTTAAGAGGCCTGGTTGGGCCGCTGCCCAAGCAGGGCGAGAAAATTTGAAAAATTAGCCTTTCAGAAAGCATTTAGAAGCCATTTTTTGCGTAAAATTAGCAGAAATCAACAGTGTTGGTACTTATTGTTTCGCAATTCAGTCGTGTTTCTTCCGGTGAATTTTTTTCCTAACTCTGCCGGAAATTGTGCACCACCGCAATATCTATGGGTACGGTACTAGTACATTACATTACATTATGGTGACATTTCTAATGGCATATTTATTTTAAATAAGAACAGAGAAATTAACGACTGGTGTAGCGCTTAGAAAAGCTTACACTTTAGGAAATTCTATGAACGTTTAGTTGATTAGGCCGTCCATAAACGATGTCGTTCCAGAGGGAGGTCGGCTGAAATGCGACGACAGACCACACACCAGGAGGGGAGGGGGTTAGCAAAAAACGACGTCGCTTTTTTCGGAATTTTAGGGAACTTCGATTGTATTATTTTCAATTTAAGTACATTCTGTGAAAGGTTTCTACATACAGAAAAGCTTTAAAGAATGGTTGTAGGGATTTATTTTATTGATTGCGCAGTATGGTAAGAAGAAAAAAGGACAGTACTGTATGTACTGCACTTTTATCGGGAGGGGCGTAAACCGAAAACGACGTCGCCTTAGGGGTCCGCAAGAAAGGACGCAAGGCGATTTTGGGAGAGGGCGCTTCGAAAAATCGGGATTTTAGAACGATCGTTTATGGATGGCTCCTTAACGCGAAAACAGCTTCTTACACCGAATTATCGATCAATATTTTCGATTTTTTCAGATCATTTTTTCAGGTCAACATCGATTTTTCTCTATTTTTACCTGTCCCAATTAGTATTGGGTATTGGGGGGTAAAAACCCCAATACCCAATACCCAATACCTGGAAAACACCCCAATACACCCAATACCCAATACCCAATACCAGTTCGCACTCTAGTTTTCACTCTGTATAGTAGCGCTTTTATTATTTTTATGCTGTATGTGCCGTGAGACATTGGCTAGCATTTCGGCTGAGCGGGGGTAGAATTTTCAATTCCTGAGGGGGGTGGAGCGCCTGAGGTGGGGCTGAGGGGGTGGTAAGCCAAAAAGTCCGATTTTTTGCTAAAATCAAGGTTTTTTACTTATTTTTTATTAAAATCCGTTAAAATAGCTATTCTGAGCTCATTTACGCCTAATCAAGGCATATTCTTATCATAATTTTCTATACAAAATTCTTCCATTTATTCCTGAGGAGGGGGTAGGTCAGAGCCTGAGGGGGGCAACCCTTTATGCGCTTTAAACAATTTTGTAGATACAGGTTGCTCTAAAATGGGAATTTACCAATGGCCGATCGATTGGTTGGTCGCCTGAAAAAAAAACAAGCCACAGAGTCGGGTACTGTAACAGAGTAAAGTGAGCAGCTTCAGTACACTTCTTTTTCATTCTGGTTTTCAGTTTTTAATGTTTTTATCATGCTTTTGCCTCAAATTTGAAGTGGTAAGTGTGCTAAGTTTCACGCGAAGCTCAGTGTACCTCCAGTAACCATTATTCGAGAACTGAATGCTATACTTGAAGAAGAGACCCTAAGCAAAACCCAAGTCCTCAAGTTGGTACAGTGTTTTCAAAGAGGCGCTCCATGTCAGATGATAGAATGCTGGAAGTGTGGTTTGCGCCTCTTCTTCAAGTATGGCATTCAGCTCTTGATTCATAGCTACAAGAGGTACACTGGGCTTCGTGTGAAACTTAGCAAACACTTTCCGCTCCGTATTTGAGGCAAAAGCATGATAAAAACGTTACAAAACCGAAAAACAAAAAGAAAAAGCATGTACTGAAGTTGCTCAGTTTACACTGTTACACTACCCGACTCCGTGGCTTGTTTTTGCCAGACGACCGACCAATCGATCGGCCATTGCGCACTCTTTCAAATGAAACCAAAAGCTAAAGGATCCCTCTGCTCATACTAGAGGTGGAAGTAAATTCCAATTTTTTGAACAACCTGTATTTTGGACTGTTCAGTGCTAAGTAAAGGTAGAGTGTGTGGTTTGTAGAGGGTCGTGTGAGCTGGAGATTCGATTCGGAGAGTATTTGAGAGACACAGACGAGTGCTATGACGCAGCCGAGGCTCTACTGACTTCAAGTACGTTTTTTCGTCTCCTTTGTATTTTCCTTTTCTCCAATTACTTCTTACTTAACACTAGCTGAGGTCAACAGAACTTCTTCAATCTGTCTCAACTCGCTCTTTCAATATTCGTGACTGAGATTGCAAAAAGTCGGCCCTATAATCATAAATAGTCGCGTCTTAGCCATGGGTAATTTACGCTATACCGTAAACCCCGGCATCTGCGAGAGCTGTTGTTTGTATGTTCGAAATCGGTCGAAGTCACTGGAGGTAGTCGACATAAAGCCAAACCCAAACCACCGAAAGCCGGTGATGGCCAGTAGATAAATGGGAACCGAACCAGAGCTGCCGTTGCACTTCATGACAGCAAAGGGGAGGGATGTTTGTAGGCAGGGCACTTCATTGAAAGGCGTAAGAGCGTGGGGTGTCCTGAGCTGTCCCAAATGACAGTGGAATCTAAACAAACAAAATACGTACATGTATCGAAAAAATGGGTTGGGGTAAAAATCTGAAAAAGTAAAAATCGGAAAATTTGGGGGTCGGCCTACCGGTTTCAGAGGTCGCGGCTGTTTTGGTGGGTGGGGTCAGGAACAAAAAGTGGGCCTCAGGTGGGTTGGTTGGGTGGAGTCGAGCCCAAGTTGGGGTGGGCAACGCCCCCCTCCCCGACGCATGTATGCCTATAATTTCTTTATAGAGGGTGCCCCAATCGTTGGTTTCAAATCCCCGTTACTTGCTCAAATTTATAACATTGGTCACGTCAACAGGAGCATTTTGCGTCTTTTACCGTCAGGCACTTAACGCCGTTTATGGTGCCGTCACCATATGGTACCACTACCATTTGGTACGAAATCTGAATAAAGTGGTACAGTGGTGACGTATATGGTACCGGCACCATTATGGTACCCCTACCTTCGCATTGGTACCGCTACCAGTCCCATATATGGTACCGCTACCAGTCCCATATATGGTACCGCTACCAGTCCCATGGTACCACTCTGTTCAGATTTCGTACCATATATTATGGTACCAGCACCCATGGCCATGGGTAGAGGTACCATGGTACCACCACGGTCGCCGAATGTGGGGGCACCGGTACCGGTACCATAAACGGTGTTAAGTGCCTGACTTATTATAGAGAGGTGTCTTATCTCTTGTAATGAAGGGAAATGAGATTAAAAATCGTCTCAAGCTAGGTAGGAACATACATGGGCCGGAAAAATCCGGAGGTGGGTATGGAGACCTCGGGGCGGGGGAAGGCCAAAAAACGCCTAGTTTGCCTTAAATAAGCGAAAAATTTCTCCCTCCGAGAGGGGGGGGGGGCGAGGGGGGGTATGGCCGGCCGAGGGAGGGGTATTGGCCGGCGAGGGGGGGTATTCCCCCATACCACCCCCGGCCCATGTATAGGTAGGAAGGCAGTAGTTTGAATGGTGCTTCTTTTCAGCTTTCACCGAGCAGAGCGTGTCCGATCATCTCGGTGCGACCGGCGGCTTGGTCGAGTGAGTGATTGTTGTTCTGTCTGTCTCTCTACTAATTAATGAGAGATAAAAGTAGTTCGAAATCGGCGGAGCCAAGTAAAGCAGACAAACTTTATATTTGGCAGCAAAACGCGCTGCATCTTCAGAAGCCGTCAGTGGCGTGTCCAGGGGGGGTGTAGAGTGTGTACACCCCCCTTTGCGGTGGAGATAGGAAGAAAAAGTCTGTCAAAAATATAAGAAACTAATGAATTATGTACTAAAACTGTCTATTTTGTGCTCAGAATGCCTTCTAAATGCGTTTTTGAATGCTAGATTTTCAAAATTTTCTCGCCCTGGTCGGGCAGAAGCCCAACCAGGCCATTATAAACTACTAAAACTTGTAATTTCTGTTAATTTTAAGCTCGGAATGCGTTTTAAACGCGTTTTTTAAGGCTAATTTTGCCAAATTTTCTTACCCTGGTTGGGCAGCGGCCCAACCAGGCATTTTCAAAATTTTACACACCCCCCTTTCCAAAATCCTGGATACGCCACTGGAAGCCGCAATCCAATTGAGCCAATTCGCAAGGGCTTCTAAAGATGCAGCGCGTTTTGCTGCCAAATACAGGGTGCGTAAAAAAAACAACCCAGCAGAGTTTTTGCTGTAGCAACCGCAAATCTCAACCGATTTGAATGAATCCTGCTTTAAATGAAAGATAAATAAATTCTTGAACGATTGGTGTAGCTTTTATTAAGATGCGTTGCTTAGTTCCTGAGATAATTGCTTTAAAAATCAAAACAGAGATTTTGGCAGTGAACAACAGAGATTAAAACAACCCAGCAGATTTTTTACTGTAGCAGCCGCAAATCTCAACCGATTTCAGTGAGTCCTATTTTATGTGAAAGACAAATTAATTCTTGAAAGATTGGTGAAGCTTTTATTAAGATACGATGCTTAGTTCCTGAGATATTTGCACTCAAAGTCAAAACAGATTTTGGCAATGAACAAGAGCGATTTTTATTATTCTGTTGCACTTCATAATAAAACCGATTCCTACTGCTCAGGGCTAACGTAACGAGGTTTTTCTGGTGCCACACATGCTTGGTTACTTCATTTGTAGAAGTCTTGTTGCCCCTCAGCAGCAGGAATCCGTTTTGTTGTGAAGTGCAACGGAATCGCTCTTGTTCACTGCCAAAATCTCTGTTTTGAGTTTGAAGGAAAATATCTCAGGAACTAAGCATCGTATCTTAATAGGGCGTTCACCAGTCTTTCAAGAATTTATTCGTCTTTCATTTAAAGCAGGATTCATTCAAATCGGTTAAGATTTGCGGTTGCTACAGCCAAAACTCTGCTGGGTTGTTTTTTTTGACACACCCTGTTTATAGTTTGTCTGCTTTACTTGGCTCATACATGGGCCGGAAAAATTCGGAGGGGGGTCTGGAGACTTGGGGGGTCGCCGAAAAAAGGCCAAAAAACGCCTATTTTGCCTTAAATAAGCGAAAATTTCCTCCCTCCTGGAGGGGGGTATGGCCGGCCGAGGGGGAGGGGTATACCCCCGGCCCATGTATGACTTGGCTCCGCCGATTCCGAACTACTTTTATCTCTCTTCAATCTGTCTGTCTGCGTTGTTCAGCAGTCACCGACAGACGTCTCCGACCGAATCGGCAAACGGAGACTCTGTGACGCCGGTGCCGTCTGCGGGCTCAGGCAGTGACGCGCAGCAGCAGATAAAGGAGGCGTACAGCCGACTCACCAACAGCTCTCCCAGCAGTCAAGAGGTGAGTGGCCACCCGCTCGCCTCCTGGGCGGTCAGCAGCTTCTCCTCTCTGCATACCAGACACCGGCCGAACCCCTCCCAAGTAGGTCACCTCCTACTACTCCCTACACCTTATAGAAACTGCAATTTGTTACTAGTCAGCACAAATACACACACACTTGTACAAACTGTAGATTCCTGCTCCTCCATCGATTCTTTATCTCTTCATCTTCATTATTGACTTACTTGACTTCCCGGTCCGATGTGCGGGGGAATTGCGGCCTACCGTAGAGTGCTGTTTATAATACCCGGGTACTATATATGGCACTTAGGGTTGGGTTCTGCGGAAATAAAAGTGAATCCATTTATAGTACCCGGGTACTATATATGGCACTCTACAAATCTGCTCTATAAGCAACTAACAATAGTATGTGAAATTTCTTGCTGAAATTGCGGTCTACTTGTCTGTCAAAAATAGGTTCTTTGCTTACATCAGAACCTCTATAATTGCATTACCTACTGTTTTTGTTCGCACAAACAATGTTTACCACCAAAAATCCTATAATGTTCGGACTTTTTGTACTAATAACTGCTCACTGTAGAATAAAAATCTGTCTCCATTTGTAGTACCCGCACTATACAGTAGGAGAGCAGGAGGTTGCTAGAGTTGGCTTTCTCGGCACCAACGAAACAGCAATTTATGACTAGTCAATGCAAACACACACAACGGCACAGTAACTAGATACACCAACCAATCAGAATCTTCAGTTTTTAGTGGTCTTTTAGTAATTACTGGGTAGTTTTAGGTGTCGAACATTCTGTCAGCGGGTCAGAGCGAGTCGCCGACCACTGAGGAGCAGACTGAGCAGCAGCAGCAGGAGGACAGCAATTTTGGGGTCTACGACCAGTCGGAACCGGTCGGCTCCTCTCCGCTCCTCCACAGACCCCTCACCCCCGTCGCTCACACGCTCGAGGCCAATGAGGGTGCGCTCTCTCTTTGAAAATGTTTATTTTAACCAGAAGGCCGATTTATCTAGGCGCTATTTTAGTGACCAAATTTATACAGGGTCTCCCAAAGATGATAACATTTTCTCTTTGCTGCCATTTTTCCTCATATTTGTATAAAATTGGTTGAAATTTGAAAATACATACTGTAGGTGCCAAAATTAGTTAGAGTTTTTGTGTTACAGTTTGGTGTGCCAGACCAGGCTAGACCCAATCCTGAGAAATTAACGAATGCCTATAGAAATACCGTCAAACGGAAACTTTTTGCTGTAATTTCTGCTGATGTTCGCTTACCTAGCGAGCTAAAATTTTGGACAAGCCCTGCCAAATTTTACGGTATTTTTGTGTGTTAAACAGTCAGGCACTTACGACACCATTGGTACCCCACATTCGGCGACTGTGGTGGTACCATATTATATGGTACCCCTACCCATGGCGATGGGTGCCGGTACCATTGTCATAATGGTACGAAATCTGAACGGAATGGTACCATGTTATATGGTACCCCTACCCATGGCGATGGGTGCCGGTACCATTGCCATAGTGGTACGAAATCTGAACGGAATGGTACCATATTATATGGTACCCCTACCCATGGCGATGGGTGCCGGTACCATTGTCATAATGGTACGAAATCTGAACGGAATGGTACCATATTATATGGTACCCCTACCCATGGCGATGGGTGCCGGTACCATTGTCATAATGGTACGAAATCTGAACGGAATGGTACCATGTTATGTGGTACCCCTACCCATGGCGATGGGTGCCGGTACCATTGCCATAGTGGTTCGAAATCTGAACGGAATGTTACCATATTATATGGTACCCCTACCCATGGCGATGGGTGCTGGTACCATTGCCATAGTGGTACGAAATCTGAACGGAATGTTACCATATTATATGGTGCCCCTACCCATGGCGATGGGTGCCGGTACCATTGCCATAGTGGTACGAAATCTGAACGGAATGTTACCATATTATATGGTGCCCCTACCCATGGCGATGGGTGCCGGTACCATTGCCATAGTGGTACGAAATCTGAACGGAATGGTACCATATTATATGGTACCCCTACCCATGGCGATGGGTGCCGGTACCATTGTCATAATGGTACGAAATCTGAACGGAATGGTACCATGTTATATGGTACCCCTACCCATGGCGATGGGTGCCGGTACCATTGCCATAGTGGTACGAAATCTGAACGGAATGTTACCATATTATATGGTACCCCTACCCATGGCGATGGGTGCCGGTACCATTGTCATAATGGTACGAAATCTGAACGGAATGGTACCATGTTATATGGTACCCCTACCCATGGCGATGGGTGCCGGTACCATTGCCATAGTGGTACGAAATCTGAACGGAATGGTACCATATTATATGGTACCCCTACCCATGGCGATGGGTGCCGGTACCATTGCCATAGTGGTACGAAATCTGAACGGAATGGTACCATATTATATGGTACCCCTACCCATGGCGATGGGTGCCGGTACCATTGTCATAATGGTACGAAATCTGAACGGAATGGTACCATGTTATGTGGTACCCCTACCCATGGCGATGGGTGCCGGTACCATTGCCATAGTGGTTCGAAATCTGAACGGAATGTTACCATATTATATGGTACCCCTACCCATGGCGATGGGTGCTGGTACCATTGCCATAGTGGTACGAAATCTGAACGGAATGTTACCATATTATATGGTGCCCCTACCCATGGCGATGGGTGCCGGTACCATTGCCATAGTGGTACGAAATCTGAACGGAATGTTACCATATTATATGGTGCCCCTACCCATGGCGATGGGTGCCGGTACCATTGCCATAGTGGTACGAAATCTGAACGGAATGGTGCCATATTATATGGTACCCCTACCCATGGCGATGGGTGCCGGTACCATTGTCATAATGGTACGAAATCTGAACGGAATGGTACCATGTTATATGGTACCCCTACCCATGGCGATGGGTGCCGGTACCATTGCCATAGTGGTACGAAATCTGAACGGAATGGTACCATATTATATGGTACCCCTACCCATGGCGATGGGTGCCGGTACCATTGCCATAGTGGTACGAAATCTGAACGGAATGGTACCATATTATATGGTACCCCTACCCATGGCGATGGGTGCCGGTACCATTGCCATAGTGGTACGAAATCTGAACGGAATGTTACCATATTATATGGTACCCCTACCCATGGCGATGGGTGCCGGTACCATTGCCATAGTGGTACGAAATCTGAACGGAATGTTACCATATTATATGGTACCCCTACCCATGGCGATGGGTGCCGGTACCATTGCCATAGTGGTACGAAATCTGAACGGAATGTTACCATATTATATGGTGCCCCTACCCATGGCGATGGGTGCCGGTACCATTGCCATAGTGGTACGAAATCTGAACGGAATGGTACCATATTATATGGTACCCCTACCCATGGCGATGGGTGCCGGTACCATTGCCATAGTGGTACGAAATCTGAACGGAATGTTACCATATTATATGGTACCCCTACCCATGGCGATGGGTGCCGGTACCATTGCCATAGTGGTACGAAATCTGAACGGAATGGTACCATATTATATGGTACCCCTACCCATGGCGATGGGTGCCGGTACCATTGTCATAATGGTACGAAATCTGAACGGAATGGTACCATGTTATATGGTACCCCTACCCATGGCGATGGGTGCCGGTACCATTGCCATAGTGGTACGAAATCTGAACGGAATGGTACCATATTATATGGTACCCCTACCCATGGCGATGGGTGCCGGTACCATTGCCATAGTGGTACGAAATCTGAACGGAATGTTACCATATTATATGGTACCCCTACCCATGGCGATGGGTGCCGGTACCATTGCCATAGTGGTACGAAATCTGAACGGAATGGTACCATATTATATGGTACCCCTACCCATGGCGATGGGTGCCGGTACCATTGCCATAGTGGTACGAAATCTGAACGGAATGTTACCATATTATATGGTACCCCTACCCATGGCGATGGGTGCCGGTACCATTGCCATAGTGGTACGAAATCTGAACGGAATGGTACCATATTATATGGTACCCCTACCCATGGCGATGGGTGCCGGTACCATTGCCATAGTGGTACGAAATCTGAACGGAATGGTACCATATTATATGGTACCCCTACCCATGGCGATGGGTGCCGGTACCATTGCCATAGTGGTACGAAATCTGAACGGAATGTTACCATATTATATGGTACCCCTACCCATGGCGATGGGTGCCGGTACCATTGCCATAGTGGTACGAAATCTGAACGGAATGTTACCATATTATATGGTACCCCTACCCATGGCGATGGGTGCCGGTACCATTGCCATAGTGGTACGAAATCTGAACGGAATGTTACCATATTATATGGTACCCCTACCCATGGCGATGGGTGCCGGTACCATTGCCATAGTGGTACGAAATCTGAACGGAATGTTACCATATTATATGGTACCCCTACCCATGGCGATGGGTGCCGGTACCATTGCCATAGTGGTACGAAATCTGAACGGAATGTTACCATATTATATGGTACCCCTACCCATGGCGATGGGTGCCGGTACCATTGCCATAGTGGTACGAAATCTGAACGGAATGGTACCATGTTATGTGGTACCCCTACCCATGGCGATGGGTGCCGGTACCATTGCCATAGTGGTACGAAATCTGAACGGAATGGTACCATATTATATGGTACCCCTACCCATGGCGATGGGTGCCGGTACCATTGCCATAGTGGTACGAAATCTGAACGGAATGGTACCATATTATATGGTACCACCACAGGCCCTGAACGTGGGGGTACCATACATATGGTGTCGGTACCATAAACGGCGTTAAGTGCCTGACTGTAAAATTTTAAGTATTGAGATTGACAGTATTTCGATAAAAATTCGTGAACGGCTGTTTTTTAATGAGCAGAACAGAGAAACGGATCGTCAGGTTAACCATTATTTTCTTTAGACTTTCTCATTTTGCTATCCATGCAATTATAAGACATAAAACTCCAAACAGTTTTGCCGAGTTTGTACAAATGTCCGGTCATTTGGCGAATATTTGCGGAAGTGACAGCAAGAAAGAAACTTTTTTAACTCTGTTTCTAAGGGTCTTACTGAACAAAATTCACACATTCGTGAATTTCTCGTGCGTAAACCTTTATTTTTTTTTTCAAATTGCAACAAAATTTGTTCAAGATGGCCGGAATGGCAGGCGACAGTTTAGAGAGAAAGTTATCATTTTTTGGGACACGTTCTACATGCGTTAGAACAAAATGGTTAGGTGGAGATTTTAGATAGCGAGATGGACATGTGTTCGGAGAGTTCGCAGGAGAAAGCTGCTACGGCTCGCTCGCCTGCCACCGAAACTGCCACCGGATTCGACACTGCCGCTGACGCCATCGTCAACGCCACCAACAAGGTTACAACTACTACATCTTTCTCTACATTCTACTCAGCTTCTTCACCCACTCTCTCCCATACATGGGCAAACGGACAGCTGCTGAGGGTGACCCTCAGACTCTCACTTACGCCGCTTGTCGACGGCACCCCTCAGCAATATTTTAGAATAATTTTCTATTGAAAACATACGTCAACCACCCACCCACCCTCCCCCACCCGACTCAGGCCACACCCGCCGCCCCCCCCCCCCCCCCCGATGGGACCCCGCGCCTCCGATTTTTCTGGCAAGTAATTTTTGTAGCAACTTTTGCGATTTTTTACAATTTCAGACACAAAAATTGCCAAAATCGCCTGTAAAACAGCACTTTTTAGCTGTATTTCAGCCGAAATTTGTGATTTTTGACGATTTTTAGCCCCAAAAATAGCGATTTTTTTCGATCTTTGAGCGTTTTTTAGTCCCCAACCCGCTTCCCAAGATTTTGGGCTCAGAACCCCAAGCCCCCTCCCCCTTCGGCGGATACCTTCGCATTGGTACCGGTGCCATAATTGGTACCACTCTGTTCAGGTTTCGTACCATATAATATGGCAGTGGTGGTACCATGGCCATGAGCAGACATGGGCAAAGGGGGGGGGGCTGAGGGGGGTTGACCCCCACCAGGCTCTGATCTACCCCCATCAGCCGGCCGCTACCCCCGATCAGGAATTTTTGAGAAGAAATTTGTATAGAAAATTATAATAAAAATATGCCTGGAATAGGCGTAAATGAGCTCAGAATAGCTAATTTTAACTTTTTTTAATGAAAAATAAGCCAAAAACCCTGATTTTCGCCAAAAATCGAACTTTTTGCCTTACCACCCCCTCAGCCCCCCCCATCAGGCGCTCCTACCCCCCTCAGGAATTGAAAATTCTACCCCCATCAGCCGAAATGCTAGCCCATGGCCATGAGTAAGGGTACCATGGTGACGGTTCCATATATGGTACTACCACACGGTCGCCGAACGTGGGGGTGGGGGTGTCATGGTATCACTACCCTAGCTACCGGTACCATATTTGGTGTCGGTGGTACCATAAACGGGATTAAGTGCCTGACTGTACTACAATATATTAAGTGTAGTGTGTGTTCAGATGAGTATGGAGCTGGAGCGGCTGGTCTGTCACATGCAGCGTCAGGAAGACGAGTTCGCCAGACTGCGCGAGCTGCTTTCCACTGAGCAACACGGCGCCAAATTCACTCTCGCCTTGAACGCCATGCAGGAACAGAGTGACTACTGCTGTGCAGTTGTGTTGCAACGGTTGAAACAGTAGAGTGTTGCAGACTCGCTGGTGGACAAAGCCACCGCTCAGCTGAACTCGCTGAGCGCCGCGCTGCACCCGGAACCGTTGCGTTTGTGTCTCACTGAGTCTATGCGACACCTGGAACCGACGGTGCGCAACGAGATTGCCAGATGTGAGCTGGTTTCTTCTTCCTTTCTGTCTGCTTTGTCACCAGTTTCTGTGCAGGCATAGACGAGTCCATGGCAGTGATGAGAACTCGTTTCGAGAGAGACATGCAGACCATGGCCAAGAGTATCGGCTCCAAGGTAAACTTGTTCTTTGGTCGCCTTAATTGCAAAGGTCCAGCACTAGCTAAGGTCAATGTTGGCTTAAACGAGGGTAGGGTGGTGCTAGTATTTTGTTAAAAGTAGCTTAGCTTTTTTTGTCGAGTCTTTGCTGGCCGATCGGGTGACTCGAATTTTTCGAACGCAATTTTCTGGCCGTTCATCGTAATTGTTCTACGCAATTTCAGGCTTGCTAAAATTGTTTGTAAAACAGCAGTTGTTGTCCAGAATACTGATTTTAACCAATTTTTAGTTTTTTTTACGTCACAGCAGAAGTTGCCTAAAAACTTTGGTAGTGCACTTATGTAGCTATAACATGGTTGTAGCATACATGGGCCGGAAAAATCCGGAGGGGGGGGGGTAGGAGGGGGGGGAGAAGACCTCGGGGGGGGGGGGGGCCCCCGAAAAAAGGCCAAAAAACGCCTATTTTGCCTTAAATAAGCGAAAATTTCTCCCTCCGGGAGGGGGGGGTGGGGGGGGGGGTTAGCCGGCGAGGGGGGGTATGGAGTATGTTTGGACGGCCGAGGGGGGTATGGCCGACCGAGGGGGAGGGGTATACCCCCCTTACCCCCCCCGGCCCATGTATGGGTTGTAGTAAAGTGCCTTACGGGCGTTCAGGTGGGTGGGTGGGGTGGAGCCCAAGTTGGGGGTGGGTGGGCAAACCCCAGGACCCGCCGCGGCCCATGTATGAGAGAGAGAGGTTGCAGGCGATGGTGGAGGCGATCGGCCAGGCTGTGAGTGAGTCGTTGCATGAGCAGGTGGTGGCCAGCTACAGAGACTGCTTCGAACGCGACGTCGTTCCTGCCTTCACCTCCAGCACCAAACACATGTTCGACCAACTGAACGCCATCTTCCAGAAGGGAGTAAAGGAATGTACGTCAGCTGCACCATCCTTACACTCTGCCACGCCTTTATCTAACGCCTTTATGCTACCGGCGCCATATTATGGTACCCCTACCTTGGCATTTGTACCTGTACCATATGCTACTGCTCCATTCAGATTTCGTATATCAGTCAGGCACTGAAAGGAAGAGAGAGAGAGAGATCTTTACTTGTTAGTCTTTGTATACAACACAACACACACACACGCACGCAACTGAATCAGACAAAGCAACGGCACAGGGAGGAGACACACAAACTATCAATCTCTTCATCACTGCCCCTGATGGACGTCGACTGGGCCTCTTCCGTGCCTGACGGCCGGGGAACACGAACGAACGTGAGCACTGCTCTGTCTCTGTTGACTCTTTCTCCTCCTCCTCTCTCACCATCAGCGAAAACGTGTTCTGCTTGGTCAACTTGCTTGCCTCCTCATTTTCACTACTCCTCTTCCTCTCATCGCTTTCGTTTTCTTCACCTGATTTCTTGTCATCATCGGTGAGGCCGGCATAAGACTGTTCTGTAGCATGCTCAAACGAAATTTTCTTCTCTGTCCCCTTCTTTTTTCTTTCCCTTTCTCTTCATTCTCATTCTTTTCTTCATTCTTCTTCTTCTCTTCATCATCCCGAGTCTCGGCACCAATGAAAGAAAGTTGACTTTATCTTTATCTACTAGTCGGCACTCACACAACACACAATCACACGCACACAGACACAACCGCTCGATAACTCAACAATGCAAACACTCTCTGAATCACGCATTCCTTCAGCACTTAACGTCGTTTATGGTACCGGTACCTAGGATAGTGGTACCATAATATGGTACCGTGACCATATATCGTACCCCACGTTCGGCGACTGTGGTGGCACCATATAGTACCCCTACCCATGGCCCTGGGTGGCGGTACCGTATATGGTGCCGGCACCATAAACGGCGTTAAGTGCCTGACTGTACATTATGGTAGTTACCCAAGGCCATGGGTAGGGGTACTATATGGTGCCGGTACCATATATGGTATCACTACAGTGCCAGAACGTGGGGTACCATATATGATGACAATAGCCTACCTAGTTGGCAGTAGCATAAAAGGCGTTAAGTGTGTGAGTGTAAAAAGGAGTTTCAGTCGTGACGCAGGTGGGGGAGCAGAGCAGCAGTCTGGAGACGAGTGGCAAAGAGTTGAAGTCGGCGCTGCTCAACCACGTCACCAACGTCACTGACCAGATGCGCAGCTCAATCGAGCGCCAGGTGGAACGACTGAACACTCAATTCGACGCTCAGATCGACAAACAACTCCATCTCTCCAACGCAAAGTACACTCTCTCTTCCTAACAACCACATACATGCTACCGGTACCATAGTATCACACGATGATTCGATCGAAGGGGTAACGGTAGCGATACCATACCATACAATAGTGCACAAAAATGTCCTCTCCACTTTTTCGGGTTCACTAAAATCACTCTTTTTCACTCAATTCTCAGCGAATTTGAACCAAATTTGGAGGTTAGGTGCCCAATGGGTCTGGCTAACTGAGCGCTAAATTTCAAATTTTGGCGGGAAGCTTAAACGGGTATGTGAATATCATTTGAATACCTAATGGCAGCAAGGGGAGGATTGTTTGTAGGCAGGGCTAGCCCGTTGAAGGGCTCTGAAAAGGGTGAGGGGTGTCATGAGCTGTCCGAAAGGACAGTGGAACTCAAAAACAAACAAACAAACATATCATAAAATAGCCTGATAAAAACGGCTCTTACTCAAGAAATATAGGAGCTATTCTGGTGTAATCATGGCCGCTTAAAGACCCAATATAGTGCAGTTTTATGCAGAAGTTTCAAAATCGCCTGTGTTTTCCAGCAGGACAACGCTCCTGCACACACTGCTCGGATCTTGCGCAGCAACACCTCAATGGAGCTTTTTTAGAGGTCTGAGGGTTTTGAAACTTCTGCATACAATTGCACTATGTATTCGGTGTATAAGCGGCCGTTCTTTCATGGGCGTAGATTTTGTATTTCTTGAGTAAGAGTTTTTATGAGACCATGATATTCATATTAGTTTAAATTTCCCGCCAAAATTTGAATTTTCGCGCGAAAACGCTAACACAGGTAGGCCGACTAATTGGGCATCTGCCCTCCAAATTTGGTTAAAATTCGGTGAGAATAGATTGAAAAACAGTGAACGCTCCCTTATATGGTACCGATACATGTATGTGGTTCCAACTGTAACAGCTGCTACTGATCAGTCTGACTGTGCAGAGTGCAAGAGCAAGTGCAACAGGCGGTGCGCGCGGTGGTGCGCGAGGAGGTGACGCGCGCCATGAGCGATAACCAGCGCTCCCTAAACGAGAGCATCAGTCGCCTGGCCACCTACAGGTCCCAGACGGCCACGCCCGTGCCCCAGCAGGAACGACTCCAGACACAGCGCCATCTGGCTCAGCTGCTACAGCAGAAGGACTACAACGGCGCCTTCCAGGAGGTATCTCACTCTCCACTTCTACCTCTGCCTATCTGTCTAACGCGCCTCACTTGCAAAATGATGCACGATCGTATTGTTTGGATCGCATTGGCAATTTGAACTCAAGTAGAACAGTCAGGCACTTAACGCCATTTATGGTACCGTCACCGTATAATATATGACTATGCACCATATTATGGTACCCCACGTTTGGCGACTGTGCTGGTGTGGTACCATATATGGTACCCCTACCCATGGCCATGGCTATCGGATCGGATCGTGCCTGATCGTAATAGCATAGTCGGTCAGGTTTTAAAAAATTTGAGCTGAACCGGTCTAGAAATATCTGTAGACCGACTGAAAATGTGAATAAAACGGGTTTGGTTGAGGCGCTGGGCGCTATGGACCTGCCGCTGCTGGTCTACGTCTGCAACAAAGTCGATCCGCACTCTCTCAACAAGGAGCCGTGTCCCTTGAAGCAACCGGTGCTTCTCTCACTTCTGCAGCAACTGAGCACAGACCTTAGACAGCACACAGAGCTCAAAGTCAAGTGCGTCTAACCCTCTATCTGTGTGCAAATTTGAACCAGTTGACCTTGCTTTAGCTTTCTCTCGGCAGCTATTACAGCTGTGGACAGCAAGAGTCCGGAGGTCAGGCCCCACCTTCCAGGAATGATGACCCGCATAGAGCAGGGAATCAAAAGTAGTTTTCACTGGCTTGAGCACGGTCACTTTGTCCGCTGCTAAGCTAACTGAACCTAAGTCAGACTCGGCTTCGCTTCAGTAGCTTAGCTGGGACGGCAGTGGCCGTCCTCAAGTGACAGTGTAAAGTGCTGACGGGTTTGTACACCGTTGTATGCAAATTTTTGCAGCTTATCTCCAGAGCAATCCCAGCACGCAGTATGCCGGTAGTTTGCGTATTATTCAGATGGCTGCCAAGTCGTTGATTGGAGAGAAGTGATTTTTACCTTACCGTTGGTTGGCCTGGCCGTGTCCTTTTTTGTTTACATTTTTCTTGCTGTTCCTTCGACTAGTTTGTTGTGTGCTCGGAAATTCAGTGATCTATAATTATCAAGCTTTTCTGTTGAAAGTGTATTTACAGCTAAAGCGGGAAAAGAAGAGTAGTTGTGTTGGTCGGTTAAGAAAAATAATAATGCGTATAGGTTGGCCGTAGAAGTTTTATTGTCGCTTTGTTCTTATAGGTGTGCTTTGGTTTATGTCTACTAAACAGTTGATGTGCGAAGAAAATTGTTGGCGCTCCTTTATTTCTATGTTATGTGAAATAAAACTTAAAACTTAACCCTTTCCTTTTCAAGTCAATCTGTTTAGGCAAACACAAACGCAAAGTGACTACTGTTGTTTCGGTATGGGATTTTCAGCAATCGGTTCGGTATGGGTAGGTATTTTTCGGCATACCCAGGAATCGGTTCGGTATGGGTAGGTATTCGCAAAAATACCGGTATACCGGTATTTATTCGGTATTTGCTGGAAATGTTTTACAAAGTAAAAACACTGAATTTCCCATTTACACGGCAATGGATTTAAGAGCCGGTTTATATAAGGGTCGACTCTTCCCGGACAAATCTCAACTTTTTGTCTCCGATTTGGCTGAAATTTTGTATTTTGGTTTAATTTGACCTAAAAAGACATTTTATCACCTTCCCGGCCATTTTTGAGAGGGTCACTTTTTCGACCCTATCACAGATTTTGAGTCATAACTCAGGACTAAATGATCGTAGGAACTTGCGAATTGCATATTTAGAATCAGAAAATTATTCTCTTTCAACCGATATCCTACTCGACTGCATTGCAGAGAAAAAAATTTTTTCGAACCCCTTCCGGGACCGATTTGACCCCCTCACCATCAATAGTCCGACTATTTTATTTCATAGAAATGTAGCGCTATGTTTTTGCTTTTGATTAAAGAAAAAAAATCGCGAAAAAAAGTGACCCCTAATCGAGTTTTTGGGCCTTGAAAGTTGAAAATCAAAAAAAATTCCTTATAATGGATTGCACACTGTAAACAACACAACTTGGTCAGCTTTGAATCGAATTCGGAGATCTTTGGCACACGTATTGTACTGTTCGTCTTGCACATAGCGCACAAACCTGGTCCTAGTTGCCGCTGTTTAACACGAGTTTTATGCCTATTTTGTTTATTATTTTCAATTTCACAAACTCTCGGTTTCATTTGCTATTTTCCATGATGGGCGTCCAAATTGTCTTTTAGAAAGGAATTAGAGCTGGAAATCGGGCCGGCCCAACCCAAGCAATGCCTAAGCGACAATGCCATGCAAGATTTGGGTAGGTGTGCATGTGAACAGACTAAAATAAACATTATTGATCGTGGCCGCTGTGGGATGGCGGCTGTAAAACTCGTCATCTCGACTCAACTATTGACGTACTATGTACATACAGTATGCAAACTATAGTCTGTTCAAAAAATAAGCGACCTGGCGGTTTTTTGCGAATAACTTTTTGGGAGGCATACGGACGACTTGAGCCTCATAACCAAAGTTGTAGACAAGGTCGAGCTCTGGCCTGGGGCAAATCCTAATCTGCGCTCCGTTTGCTCTGAACACTAATTTGCGCAATGTGAAAAAATGAGCGATTGCGACGAAAATTAGATGACTGCAGAATTCGATTCTTGAGTCCTTGGCGACTCAAATGATGCTTTCATGATGTGTCTAGGCCAAACTGATCTGGAGATATGGCCGGTCAAATTATGCAAAAATCGCAAAAAAATGGCGTTTTTTTGAAAATTTCAGAAAATAAGGGGGAAACATAATTTTTTTTCCTCCAGGAAAAAATCGAATTCTGCAGTCATCAAATTTTCATCGCAATCGCTCATTTTTTCACATTGCGCAAATTAGTGTTCAGAGCAAACGGAGCGCAGATTAGGATTTGCCCCAGGCCAGAGCTCGACCTTGTCTACAACTTTGGTTATGAGGCTCAAGTCATCCATAGGCCTCCCAAAAAGTTATTCGCAAAAAACCGCCAGGTCGCTTATTTTTTGAACAGACTATAGTTTGCATACTGTATGTACATACATCAATCGTTGAGTCTAGATGACGAGTTTTACAGCCGCCATCCCACAGCGGCCAGGATCAATAATGTTTATTTTAGTCTGTTCACGTGCACACCTACCCAAATCTTGCATGGCATTGTCGCTTAGGCATTGCTTGGGTTGGGCCGGCCCGATTTCCAGCTCTAATTCCTTTCTAAAAGACAATTTGGTCGCCCATCATGGAAAATAGCAAATGAAACCGAGAATTTGTTAGTGAAATTGAAAATAATAAACAAAATAGGCATAAAACTCTTGTTAAACAGCGGCAACTAGGACCAGGTTTGTGCGCTATGTGCAAGACGAACAGTACAATAAGTGTGCCAAAGATCTCCGAATTCGATTCAAAGCTGACCAAGTTGTGTTGTTTACAGTGTGCAATCCATTATAAGGAATTTTTTTTGATTTTCAACTTTCAAGGCCCAAAAACTTGATTAGGGGTCACTTTTTTTTCTCGATTTTTTTTCTTTAATCAAAAGCAAAAACATAGCGCTACATTTCCATGAAATAAAATAGTCGGACTATTGATGGTGAGGGGGTCAAATCGGTCCCGGAAGGGGTTCGAAAAAATTTTTTTCTCTGCAATGCAGTCGAGTAGGATATCGGTTGAAAGAGAATAATTTTCTGATTCTAAATATGCAATTCGCAAGTTCCTACGATCATTTGGTCCCGAGTTATGACTCAAAATCTGTGAGAGGGTCGAAAAAGGGGGGCCCCCCAGAAAGGCCGGGAAGATGATAAAATGTCTTTTTAGGTCAAATTAAACCAAAATACAAAATTTTAGCCAAATGGGAGACAAAAAGTTGAGATTTGTCCGGAGGTTAAGGAGCAAAAGTCGATTCCTAGAGAAACCGGCTCTTAATAATTTCTAAGGTCAGAGGCTGGAAAAGTCATTAAAAGCAACGGGATTTACAGCTTTTAGAAATTTTTTAAGTTTTACTGGAGTGAAAATCGTTTCTATAAATAATTTTGGTTAAGAGAAATGCTTCCATTGTATTGTAGTTTGAAGGCCTGCTAGTGTAAAGTACGTATGGAGCTCTAACGAGCAGTGACAATATGCGGGGCTATTTTGTTGATTGCGAATGTACTGTACATCAAATACATAGAGATTTGATTATTAAGGAACAGGTTGAAGGTAAGGCAAAACTAGACCAACGCTTTCTGATGACAAAGCAAGTTTCGGACAAGGGAGTATGGTCAGAGGACTAACAATCCTTTAAATTCAATATTTTGGAAGGAAATCGTAATAGAAGGCAGGCCTTCTTGAGCAATCGAAAGCAACGAGTACGTATTGAAGGATCAACTTCTGATTGGGCAAATGTACAATCTGGAGTTCCTCAGGGGTCGGTCTTGGGCCCGGTTATATTCCTCATTTATATAAA
The DNA here is from genome assembly GCA_030248155.1 of Sabatieria punctata. Taxonomy (NCBI): domain Eukaryota; kingdom Metazoa; phylum Nematoda; class Chromadorea; order Araeolaimida; family Comesomatidae; genus Sabatieria; species Sabatieria punctata. Next base: position 58,400 of record JASANB010003551.1, read on the forward strand.
TGACCTTCCAGATGTTCTTAAATACTGCAAAATCAAGCTTTTTGCTGATGACTCTAAAATTTACTTTTCAGTCCCAACGTCAAATGATAATACAGCAGTGTTGGAAGATCTAACTGCGGTTTTCAATTGGGCTAAGGTAATGCAGTTGAACATTGCTCTGCACAAATCCTCAGTTCTCCATCTATACCCCCGTTTGAATGCAATGTATGATTACACCATCGATGGTGTAACCATACCCTCATCCAATTGTGTACGCGATTTGGGTGTTTTTGTTACTCCAGATTTAAAATTTTCCACCCATTGCAACGTTATTGCTAAAAAAGCACGTACAGTTGCTAACTTAATTTTGTCTTCCTTTGTGACTAAAGACCCCGATTTTCTTATCAAGATGTTTAAAACCTTTGTGCGTCCAAAATTAGAGTACGCCACTCAAGTATGGTCCCCATATTTGGTAAAAGACGTCCAAACTATTGAATCAGTTCAAAGATTTTTTACTTCCAGAATTCCTGGATTCAGTGCACTCCCGTATGAAGCTCGATTAATAGCAACAGGGCTTCAGTACTTGGATATCCGACGGATACAAGCAGATCTTGTATTCGTTTATAAGCTTTTACATGGCCAAATCGACTTACCCTTTGACCAATTTTTCTCTATCTGTCCTGCAAGTTCTACTCGTAGATGCATTTCAACTTTCGGTTCCGACCGCACGAACCAATGTTAGACAGTACTCATTTGCATCTAGAGTTGTGCCGATATGGAACAGTCTCCCTAGCAGTGTGATACACTCTCCTTCTGCAACATGCTTTAAAGAGGCAGTCAGTCACCTAAATTTATCGCGTTTTACTAACCGATAGGGCTGAGTTATAAAACAGCCTTGAGCTAACTCAGTCCTTCTTCCCTCGTTATTATGATCTGCTCTGTAGAGTGTTTGTGATACTGTATATATACTGTGCATTGTCTGGTAAGTAAACTTCTTCTTCTTCTTCTTCTTCAGAATGTGTTTCTGAATGCCCAAAAAATGCAAAATTACAAAGAAAACATTGCAATGATAGGGAATTTTCGTTAAAATTTACACTAAGCTGGGCAAAAAATACCGATTACCAAATACCTGGGTATTCCCAAAATAATCGGTATACCCGGTATGGGTATTTATTAAGAGTCGTTCTCTGGTCAGATCGCGTTTTGGTCCTTTGCCCTATTCAGACCCAAAATTGAAACTTTGAGCTAGAGAGCTGTAAGTTGGTACACTAATAGATACTTATGAGTTATCTTTCAGCTGCAAAGGATTAATGGATCTGACGCTCCTGTCCTGAGATATAGTCTTCCGAAAATCGGTCTGCTTAACTATGGGACCAAAATTTCAAACTCGAATTTCTCGCTTCACACTCGGAATTCGGACCTAAAAATTGGGGGTTTTAGAGTACTTTTAGACTGCTTTAAGAAACTTTCGTCAAATTTTCGTTTTCAGAAAAAAATTTTTTTTTCGCCGCTTTGCGCCCCCTAGCTCGTCTGGAACCCACCTACACAGTTTTTTTATTTCAGAAAAATGTTGCGCTATCAATTACCTACCGTTTGGTGTGAAGCATTGTTTGCTCAGACCCGAAAAACGTGAGAAAATTGAGATCAAACATGTTCCGGTCGCAAAATTTTCGCACTTTTCTCAGGTCAAATATTTCCAAGTCCGGTTTTCCACCTACTAGTACGAATTCGGACTTAAAAATTGGGGGTTTTAGAGTACTTTTAGACTGCTTTAAGAAATTTTTGTCAAATTTTCGTTTTCAAAAAAAGAAATTTTTTTTTCGCCCCTTTTGCGCCCCCCTAGCTCGTCTGGAACCGCCAAAACTGGGTTGGGGGTTCCAGACCAGCTAGGGGGGCGCAAAGGGGCGAAAAAAAATTTTTTTTTCTGAAAACGTAAATTTGAGAAAAGTTTCTTAAAGCAGTCTAAAAGTACTCTAAAACCCCCAATTTTTAAGTCCCAATTCGTACTAGTAGGTGGAAAACCGACTTGGAAATATTTGACCTGAGAAAAGTGCGAAAATTTTGCGACCGGGACATGTTTGACCTCAATTTTCTCACGTTTTTCGGGTCTGAGCAAACAATGCTTCACACCAAACGGTAGGTAATTGATAGCGCAACATTTTTCTGAAATAAAAAAAAAACTGGGTAGGGGGGGGTTCCAGACAAGCTAGGGGGGGCGCAAAAGGGGCGAAAAAAAATTTTTTCTGAAAACGTAAATTTGAGAAAAGTTTCTTAAAGCAGTCCAAAAGTACTCTAAAACCCCAATTTTTAAGTCCGAATTCGTACTAGTAGGTGGAAAACCGGACTTGGAAATATTTGACCTGAGAAAAGTGCGAAAATTTTGCGACCGGGACATGTTTGACCTCAATTTTCTCACGTTTTTCGGGTCTGAGCAAACAATGCTTCACACCAAACGGTAGGTAATTGATAGCGCAACATTTTTCTGAAATAAAAAAAACTGGGTAGGGGGGTTACAGCACTAGGAGGGGGGCCCAAAAGGGGCGAAAAAAAAATTTTTTTTCTGAAAACGTAAATTTGAGAAAAGTTTCTTAAAGCAGTCCAAAAGTACTCTAAAACCCCCAATTTTTAAGTCCGAATTCGTACTAGTAGGTGGAAAACCGGACTTGGAAATATTTGACCTGAGAAAAGTGCGAAAATTTTGCGACCGGGACATGTTTGACCTCAATTTTCTCACGTTTTTCGGGTCTGAGCAAACAATGCTTCACACCAAACGGTAGGTAATTGATAGCGCAACATTTTTCTGAAATAAAAAAAACTGGGTAGGGGGGGTTCCAGACGAGCTAGGGGGGCGCAAAAGGGGCGAAAAAAATTTTTTTTTCTGAAAACGTAAATTTGAGAAAAGTTTCTTAAAGCAGTCCAAAAGTACTCTAAAACCCCCAATTTTTCAGTCCGAATTCGTACTAGTAGGTGGAAAACCGGACTTGGAAATATTTGACCTGAGAAAAGTGCGAAAATTTTGCGACCGGGACATGTTTGACCTCAATTTCCTCACGTTTTTCGGGTCTGAGCAAACAATGCTTCACACCAAACGGTAGGTAATTGATAGCGCAACATTTTTCTGAAATAAAAAAACTGGGTAGGGGGGTTCCAGACGAGCTAGGGGGGCGCAAAAGGGGCGAAAAAAAATTTTTTTTCTGAAAACGAAAATTTTACGAAAGTTTCTTAAAGCAGTCTAAAAGTACTCTAAAACCCCCAATTTTTAGGTCCGAATTCGTACTAGTAGGTGGAAAACCGGACTTGGAAATATTTGACCTGAGAAAAGTGCGAAAATTTTGCGACCGGGACATGTTTGACCTCAATTTCCTCACGTTTTTCGGGTCTGAGCAAACAATGCTTCACACCAAACGGTAGGTAATTGATAGCGCAACATTTTTCTGAAATAAAAAAAACTGGGTAGGGGGGGTTCCAGACGAGCTAGGGGGGCGCAAAGGGGGCGAAAAAAAAATTTTTTTCTGAAAACGAAAATTTGACGAAAGTTTCTTAAAGCAGTCTAAAAGTACTCTAAAACCCCCAATTTTTAGGTCCGAATTCGGAGTATGAAGCGAGAAATTCGAGTTTGAAATTTTGGTCCCATAGTTAAGCAGACCGATTTTCGGAAGGCTATATCTCAGGACAGGAGCGTCAGATCCACTAATCCTTTGCAGCTGAAAGATAACTCATAAGTATGTATTAGTGTGCCAACTTACAGCTCTCTAGCTCAAACTTTCAATTTTGGGGTCTGAATACTGAAACTCGATCGGTTCAGAGAACGACTCTTAAAATACCTGGAATCGGTAGGTATTTATTGGGTAGGTATTCCCAAAAAGTACCCATTTTTCGGTATGGGTTCGGTATACCCAATCAACAGTAAAAGTGACACAAGTTTAAGCACGGAATCTATTCTGTGTACCTGTTTGTCGGTGTAATATTGGTCTGTCAGTAGTGTATGCTTGTGTGACTGATATTCTACTTGCGTTTGCCAATAAGCGATTTATCAACAAACACATTTTGGTTCCATTCATATACTGCCCTTGCCACATATATTATTACCACACATATTACTACGTAATATGTCAAATATGGCGAGTCGTGGTCTGTCGCTACGACGGCTTTCTGCACTCGGGCGATAAACTTTGTCTCACATCCAGTAGTCCAACTTGACTGTTGCGTCACAGTAAACATAAGCCTGTATAACCAAACATGTAACAGGCGGTCTGCCCCACCCGAATTAGGCCAAGACGAATTTTTTGGCAAGGCAATTTTTTGCGATGTTTTCAATTTCAAACACAAAAATTGCCAAAATCGCCTGTAAAACAGCACTTCTTAGATGTATTTGAGCCCAAATTGCTTTCTGGAACAAATCGGGTGATGCTGAAAGAAAAAGCGTCGCGGGCACTTCTTTATCGATTTGGCTAAACAATTTTTAGGATTTTCTAATAATACTCTTTCTGATTTAACGTCTTAAACCAATAATTAGGTGGTCTACGGAATGTACAGGGTGATTCACATATCCCGCCAGGTTTCGCAAGCTCAGAACTCTTTTATTTGTGAACCGAATCGGCTGATTTTTTAATATGATGTGTGGACACACTTCGCATTTTACTGTTTCAAATTTCAACAAATTCCACACCCTACGTCACTAGTTATGCACTTCAACGTGGTGGTCACTGTTTTCAATCACTTTCTGGAGCCGCCGGTAGTATTCCACCCTCCCCGCTGGTTGGTGGACGCTTTTCCGAGTTTTGTTGGACAGACTGCCCTCTTCGATCAGCCATTCATGCCACCAGCGGATGTCGGTATCTCTTGGAGGCTCGCGTTCTATCCAAATTTGCAGGCGGAACAATCTCAGTGCTTTTGGTCCACTCAAACTGCACAGCGCATTTTGCACGTTCCTTCACCGAAAAAGGTATCACAACTGCTAAAAATGTTGGTTTGTGTTGAAAAGTGAATAAAGCGTCAACCCACTATGTTTAAGAATCTTTTAACACTCAAACACTAGCCTAATCGCGCACAAGCCTAATATGTTTAGCACCAATGTTGGAAATTCCAGTCTGCGGTAGAATTGCCCGTTTTTAGGCATTTCGTGATGAAATAAGCTGAAATTTTAAACAGTAAAATGCGAAGTATATCCACATATCATATCCAAAAATCAGCCGATTCGGTCCACAAACAAAAATGTTCTGAGCTTGCGAAATCGGGCGGGATATGTGAATCACCCTGTACTTAGCAATTCTAAGAGAATGGCTTTGATCCAGTGCCCTTTTTAGCCACAGGGGCAGGTTGACACGAACAGCGGAATATGGTACACTGTATATGTTTTCAGTTCGATTATTAGTCTAAGTTAAGCCAAATGATAACACCATGGACCATTTTGGTCTATACTGTACGCCAGTGTTGCCAGGTCTTAGGGCTAGAATTCCCCCAAAATTCAGAAAAAAATCCCCCAAAATTCCCCCAAAAATATAAAAATCCCCCAAAAAATTCCCCCAAATAAAAATTGAAAAATACAACAAAATTATGCTCTGCAGAGGCCATTTATGGCTGTTTTCCTCTAACTGGATTGCATAACATCATTAAAACGTAGAAGTAGGGCTTGCTTGTGTAAAAAATAGCACAAATGAACTTGATCCGCAATAATTAAACTTTTTAAAAACTCAAAATGTCAGTTCATAAACCACAAGTCTGATTTATTCAGAAAAATTTCAAGCAAAAACGTTTGGGGTAAATGAAATTTTGAAATTTGAGAAATTTTTAATTATCGTATGAAAAATGCTTTCAAAGTAAAATATAATTCATTTTTTCAAAAATGCCACTTTCGTCTAAATTTTTATTTAAGGAAATTCTAATACAAATGAAAACTTGTAGTCAGAACAATGCTTGATTTGAGTTTTAAAAGTTTATCTACAGTTTGCCAGCTAAAACGCCTGAAACATTCCTCCATGTACATAAGAAAATTTAGCACAAGTCTGATTTATTCAGAAAAATTTCAAGCAAAAACGTTTGGGGTAAATGAAATTTTGAAATTTGAGAAATTTTTAATTATCGTATGAAAAATGCTTTCAAAGTAAAATATAATTTCATTTTTTCAAAAATGCCACTTTCGTCTAAATTTTTATTTAAGGAAATTCTAATACAAATCAAAACTTTTAGTCAGAACAATGCTTGATTTGAGTTTTAAAAGTTTATCTACAGTTTGCCAGCTAAAACGCCTGAAACATTCCTTCATATACATAAGAAAATTTAGCCTATTGTATCACAACAAAGAAAAACACGATGTTCTATACCTGCCTATGTGTTCTATCGGTACCTATATATCTTAAGCATGCGAGAATGAAAACGATGCCTATTTAGGCCTAAAAGCTATCCTGTTTGGATTTCCAGTCGCTAATAAGGTTCGATAGATAAAAAACGGTACTCAAAGCATGTTACAGCAAAAAATAATAGCATCGACTAGTAAAAATATGCAGGTACAATAGTCGAAATTGGCACTAATACTGGCAAAAAGCTTAAAAATACTAGAAAATTACTGACCACAAAATTCCCCCAAGAATTCCCCCAGATTTTGCAAAAATCCCCCAAATAATTCCCCCACTCCCCCAAACGAAATTTCTCCCCCAAACGCAAAAAAATTGCCCCAATTTTGGGGGAAATTCCCCCAACCTGGCAACACTGACTGTACGCTCGTAAATCCGTGACTGTTTATCATTATATACCTTCAAGTCAATTTTGAGGCTGGCAATTCAAAAATTAGCGCCAGTTACACTGTCGATAAAATTGGTAGATAACGCGTGGGACTGGACTGCAATAAAATTAGGAATGTAGGGCCGTTTCTGTTTCGCTTCACTGCGTACCGAGAGAGGTAGACAGTTCTGAAGAGGGTGGGATCTGCGATGTTTAAGCGATAGAAGCGTGAGACTGATCAGATAAGCGGCTCTGTTTTGGTTGCCTCAGGCCATCAGTCGTTTCGTCAAGGTTAGTTGTCTTGCCTGACAAATGAGATCAACTTTCCAATCTCCGTTCGACTGTTTTGCTTCGACTACAATGTATCTAATAGATCACTGTGTTTTGGTTTTAAACGGCTGCTGCGCCCGTCCGTTTTCCGGCGACTACGGTATTGTCTGCTGGTCCCCAGAGAAAATGCGCTGTTTGCTGTTTTTTGGCCTCGATTTGCTATGACTCTCGTCTGTTTACTGACACCAGATGCACATCGGTTAAAAAAGCATGCGCCAACAGAATACGGTAATGTTGTGTGTGCCTAAAAATTATTAGTAATTTGTTTGTTTTCTTTCACCTAATCCGATTACCGCAAAACTTGCAATAATAAACGGCGTTCTGCTACTGTTAGCGAGCTTGTTCGGGGCGGTTTTATCAGTGCCTGAGCGGTTTTAGTAGTATGTAGTTCAGAGCTACATTGAACATCTGAAGTATTCGAGTTTTACAGTCAAGACAGACACATGAGTTTCAAACAAAATCAGCGAATAATTTCTCCAAACTGGCAGGTTTAGAGAAATATGGATAAAACATAGACAGTAGTGTGGCTTTGTTAGAATTGCGCTATTATTAGATTGTAAGTCAAGGGGCGGCTAGTGTTGCAATTGCAAAGTGCGCTTTTATTAGATTTCCCACAGTAAAAGTGTTACTACTGTTTCTGTTTGTCCTTTGACCTGTTTTTCCTTCTCTTTTCTGTTAAATCTGTTCAGCGTGGTTTCCAAATATTTCATCACTTTGATTACGTGTTTAGAATAAAGAGTACTATACGTACTCTGTGGTGTGTATGTATGGTGTACAGTCGGTACACTGACTCTTTTTCCGGCGGGGATACTATATGTATGAGAAAAAATAGGAAAAATCCCATAGATGTGAATTATACTTTCATAATGCCTCTGAAGCTGATTCTACAATGTTTCCTCTCCCTTCTTCCAAATTTTACTCCTCACTGTCATTTAAAAAGGTAACATTGGGTGGGTACGATTTATTGGTATATTTGGTTGAGTTAATAAATAGACCAGTTTTCTTATTATCTTCTTTGAAGCCTACTGCCTTGTCATAGGCAATCTAAAAGGCATAAAGCGACTTTCTATATTTGTACTAATTCTCTGCCATTTAGCCGACCGGTTGACTTTTAATAATTTTGCCCACCTGGTTGCCATAGCGAGCAACTTATTCTCGTTCTCAGTCAGAAACGTCAGCTAATTATTTTTTATCTGTCAGCCGCGAGTCAGAGTGCGTCCTTGTAAAGCGAACGGTTAAAACTACCGAAAATGACTGCTGTTGTTGTTGTGTTGCCATAATTTACGTGCCGTGTTTCAAAGCGCTCCGTTCTCCCATTGTCTGCCATCTGTGGCTCGCCCCACTTTTTGCCGCCAGTGCCAGTCATTTGCCAGTATAGTCGGATACCGTACTTCCCATTGCCTGAATGGAAGCTCGCTCGGTCGATGCCAAACAGACCAAGAGTGCCGACTCTGGCTCAAAGTGGTCGTTGCCACATTCCAGCTTGGCCGTGCCCACTGTGGTCGCTCCCTATTTTGAATCTCTCAATGGTGCCAGTGCTTTAGTTAGAGCTCTACACTGGCTGCCGAAACACTCACTCAAGCACACGGTAACTTTATTTTAAGTTCGTATGACCGCAATTCTCTAAAGATACCATCTCCCGCTTGTAAACCGGGTTTTTCCGTTATATACGCCCCCTAAATAGTGCCCCCTGGGCATATAGGGGCAGGAAAAATTCGGAGGGGTCTGGAGGTATCGGGGGGGGGGGGGGGCGGAAAAAAGTCCGAAAAAGTGTCCTACTTAGCCTTAATAAGCAAAAATTTTCTCCCTCCGGGAGAGGGGGTCGGGGGGGGGGTATGCCCGGCCGAAGGGAGGTGGTAAACTCCACTCTAACCCCAGCGGCCCATATATGTCCATGGCCGTTTATTTGGAAAACCTTTTCAAATAATGCCCATGTGCGGTTGTTCAGATCAGATAAAGAGAGCGAGCAGTTGTTGCCATTTACAAATAAACGCCTTTGTACAGTACTTTCCAGATAGCCGCCCCTAGGCGTTTTGTTTAGATTAGAATTGAATGTGTGAAAAATGCCGAAACTCATGAAGGCCTATGCCTGCTGTTACGGTTAACATACTTGTATTACAAAAAGTAGGTTTTTATTACTTGCATTGCTCCTAAATTTTACTATTGTTTATGCACTGTAGGCCATTCAGAATGCCACTTGTGCAAAAACTTTCGATTCTCTTAGTTCCGTTCATCTCTAGCTACCGTACTTGACATAGTCTTTTGGGTTTCAACACGAAAACAACATCTAAAGCGTATTCTACTTAGGCTTGTAATCTCGGAAAAGAGGGTTGTTTGAATCCAAATCCATTCCAAATTAACAGAACATGAGCTACCGTATAAAACACGCTCGGTGCCGGTCTTCGTGAAATTAAGAATAGCCGCGCTATTTTCCGCCATTGTTTTTTTAAACTTTAAAAGATAGCGAACATGAAAAAAATGCAAAAGAACAAGCAGAATACGTACTACGTATTTTAGGAAGGCGACGTATTACCTTAGGAATCACTGAAGCTTAGCTGCTCCTATTAGCTAACCACTCCTTTCTCTCTCCTACTCTGCACTGCTGCCGCCGAGCGAAGCGAAGAAACGAATAAAAATATTAAAAAGAAGAGTTGTTAGTCAGCTTAGCCCTCAAACTGACTTATTTGACTGTGTGTATTATGCGAATGCAATAATTCGTTCCTCAACCAGTTGAGTTCCTCCGATTGAATCCGATAAAACTTTTTTCTTTTTTCGTCATTGTTTCTCCCTCCAGCGTTGAGCGCTGCGTAAGATCGGCGGCGTAGTTTACGTAGCCTTATTTTTCGCGTCTATGTAATAAAACCTAGTTCAAATTGTGATGCCCCACCATATGAACAAAGACAAAGTGGTGTTCAAAAATTACAAGCTATGCGCACATGGGCTGTTGAGTCCGACAACTGCACGAGTGGTGCGAAAATAATCGGGTGGCGTAGTGACGTCGCTGCTTTTCTTTAAAAAGTAGGCTAAAACAGTTTTTTTGAGAAAACATTGATTGTATGTAGCTCACTGTCCCCATTTGCGAAAACCTACCCGATAACATAAGGGGCCGTCCATAAACTACGACGTTCAGAGAGGGGGGTGGGAGTACCCCGAAAAACGTCGCAGAACGTCGGAGGGGGGGGTGGGGATTGAGGCACAACGTTGACGTATTTTTGGCCTTTTTTGGTAAGGTTTGACGATTGCAGAATAAGCAAGAATGCAGAGAAAGTCAAACGGTTTTTGACACATTTTTGTAGTTGTACAACATACAGTATGTTAGCGTGATTTGTACAGGGTGTGCAAAAAACAACCCAGCAGATTTTTTACTGTAGCAACCGTAAATCCCAACCGATTTGAATAAATCTTTTTTGAATGAAAGACAAATAAATTATCGATTGGTAGAGTCTTCGTTAAGATACTCTGCTTGGTTCTCGAGATATTTGCCCTCAAATTTGAAACACTGATTTTGGCAACGAACAAGAGTGATTAAAACAACCCAGCAGATTTTTTACTGTGGCAGCCGCAAATCTCAACCGATTTGAATGACTCTTTTTTAGCTGAAAGTTAAATAAATTCTTGAAAGATTGGTGAAACTAACTGGTAAATACGTATGTGAACAGGCATAAATTTTTTTATTATTCATTTGTGATTACGCAGTCAGAAAAGCAGCTTCAGATTTTGAACGAAAATTCGAAAATTTTATTTCGGGGGGGGGGGGGGGTCCTCCCAAACGTCGTAATTTTTATGGGGGGTGATGATGAAAACGTCGGTAAACGTCGGAGGGGGGTGGGGGTGCAAAATTTTGAATTTTTGAACGTCGTAGTTTATGGATGGCCCCTAAGACTAAGATTGACTAAAAAATTAGTCCAACTTCATCCTAAGCCTGATCACAACTTCTGTTGGAGCCTAAAACCTGATCATAGTTCTAAATAGAAACCGTCAGTTCCAAATCGGTGGGGGTAGTGTCACTGTATCTAAATCGGATAATCAGTGCGTCATGCATAAGTGAAATGCACGCCGCTTCCCTCGCAATTCGGCAGCGAAACCTATTGTACTGTAGCTTAGCCTGAACAGCCTTTACACTTAGCTTAGACTAAACCCTGTGTACGTATGTTTCAGCACGGACCCTCCAGACGATGGTGCACCAAAGCCGAATGTGTGGTTTGTTTGGGAATGGAACTGCAGCAGCAACAATCGGGCGGCGTCGAAAGCTTTCTACCGGTGACTCCTCTGCAGCACCGGGCCGTTAAAATGTGGGCGTCGCTTCACCAGGTGGCGCTGGGCCACAACCTGCTTTGCTTCGTGCCTTACTTGACTTGGACTGCCGACAAGACAGTGATCGATTATGTGAAGACTGCTCAATCGATAATCGAAAACGAAGCGCTTTCGGCTGCCGATATCAGATGGCCGCTGGCGCAACTGGTCGCCTATTATCAATGAGCGTCATTTACATTTTTGCATTGAATCTTGTCTACCGTTTCTGTTGCGTATTATACAGGGTGTGTCAAAAAAAAACAACCCAGCAGTTTTTTTGCTGTAGCAACCGCAAATCTCAACCGATTTGAATGAATCCTGCTTTAAATGAAAGATAAATAAATTCTTGAACGACTGGTGTAGCGTTTATTAAGATGCGTTGCTTAGTTCCTGAGATAATTGCTTTCAAAATCAAAACAGAGATTTTAGCAGTGCACAACAGAGATTAAAACAACCCAGCAGATTTTTTACTGTAGCAGCCGCAAATCTCAACCGATTTCAGCGAGTCCTATTTTATATGAAAGATAAATTAATTCTTGAAAGTTTGGTGAAGCTTTTATTAAGATATGATACTTGGTTCCTGAGATATTTGCACTCAAAGTCTAAACAAATTTTGCCTATGAACAAGAGCGATTTTTATTATTCTGTTGCACTTAATAATAAAACCGATTCCTACTGCTCAGGGCTAACGTAACGAGGTTTTTCTGGTGCCACACATGCTTTGTTACTTCATTTGTAAAAGTCTTGTTGCCCCTCAGCAGTAGGAAAATCGTTTTGTTGTGAAGTGCAACGGAATCGCTCTTGTTCACTGCCAAAATCTCTGTTTTGAGTTTGAAGGAAAATATCTCAGGAACTAAGCATCGTATCTTAATAGGGCCTTCACCAGTCTTTCAAGAATTTATTTATCTTTCATTTAAAGCAGGATTCATTCAAATCAGTTGACATTTGCGGTTGATACAGCAAAAACTCTGCTGGGTTGTTTTTTTTTTGACACACCCTGTAGTTGGAAGGCTTTAGATTCTGAAGATTTTAAATATAACAGACCCTCCGCCGAGAACAGTTGAGTACTAAAAATCGCTAAGTTTCGTAGTTTCGGCCTACATAAAACAGTCGCTAAAGATATAAATCTCTGCTCAGAAATACAGTTAAAAACCGCTGTTTAACAATTTTGGTGTGTGAAATTGAAAAAATACAAATAAATCGGTCAAAAAATTGCTTAAATTGGTCTCGGATCGGACAAGGGTTTGATGATGATGTTATTACAAGTGCGTGTTATGTGTTACAGTACTCTAATGTAATATGTTACGAACAGCTGTGCCATCTGACCAACAGGACGGGAGACCCGTCTCATTTCTGTTCCGATCTTTATCTGTCCAGGAAAACTAGCTTTCGCCATAAGATCTTCTTACAAAAGTGGTCAAAATCGTAGCAAATCATCGTGAAGAATGTCGGCAATAGGTTGGGCGTCTCTGGTTCGCGGAGTCAACGACTCTGGGCGTCGTTTCGGTGCTTTAGGCAGCGCTTTTCGCGGTAGAGGCGTTGATCGACTCCCAGAGCGCAGAGCGTCGAGTGCATTATTGTCGAAAGTCGGGTGGTGGTTAAACTTGTGTGAGCAAGTAAATTTTTTGTCTGCTTGAGAATTAGAGCCGTCGGGCAACGGTTTCATTTCGAAGCCGGCTCGCAGTGAGTCTGTCAGCCAAGCCACCAGTTTGTTCCAGGCACGTGTGGCGTTCGGGTAGACGCGCACGCAGTCCTGACGCGAAATCAACTCTGCCATGGATTCGCCGAGCAACTCCCATAATACAGCCTCGAAGCCAAGAGCCTTCAGAAAAGCGTGCGACTCGCCTGAAGCTGTAACTGTAAACAAACTCTGGCTTCCCTACAGAATCTGTCGGCAAACGCCAGCAACTAAACTAACACCGCTCGACCAGAACCTCTTGGAGTTATCGGAGCAGCAGAAACTTATATTCTGCGATTCCTTAATCTTTTTTCTGTGCTTCCAGATTCTTATTCATGATTCTTCGGCTAATGCTTAGCTAAAAGCCCTGTAAGAAGCTTGGCCTTAGCTAAAAGCTTAGGTTTGGCTTAGGTTACAGGGAAGTCATGTCCGCATACAGCATACAATCCTATCGAGTGTAGCATAAAGCGGTATGATAGCAGCAACCAGCTCCGGTTTCAGGAGGTCAGATGTACTACAGTAGTAGTGGCTCCAGTACTAACAAATTGGCTTAGAAATCACTAATTTTTAGCCTAAAATTCAGTTGAAAAGCCTTTGGAAACCGAATTTGGCGCTTCCACTGCTGATATTTAAGAGAAATCGGCGTTTTTGAAAGCCTTTTTGTCATTTTTTGCTTGTTTTTAGCTCTAGAACGCTATTTGGCAGCTTAAAATAGCGATTTTTAGCGTCTTACTGAAAAAACATGCTAAAACGCATTTCCAGGCGTTTTGGAGCGTTTTGAAATTTTGGACCCCCCTCTGAGAAAAAGCCCCTAACCCCTCCCCCAGGTCGGACCCGAGCTGTTACATGTTAGCTGGTATGCTGCGGACGTTGTTTTGCTTCCGAAGTGGATTAGTTTAGCCTGTTTGAATTTATCGACAGATTCTGCCAGAATGCCAGAATGAAATTCGTATACTACATGTAGCGCACCTATGAGCAGCGGAGAAGCGAGATTGGTGTCTTTTGGCAGGATTAGTTTGTGGTCAGAGACGTACTGCACGATGATTTCTAACAGCACAACCAGAGCGTTGGCGTGGTCTGGGATGGTAGCCACTGTTTTGTTGGTTCTGCACCTTCTTTCTGTCATTCCTTGAATGAAGGCCGCCTTGAAGAACAGCTGCTTGCTGTTGGTCTGCTTAGCCATGGTGCAGTCGAGGATGCGGCAGATCAGAGAGACCACGTTGCGGTTGGAAGTGACTGAGCCTTTGAGTCGGTGCCAGGTCACTCTTAAGGCCCGCTTCTCTGATACACTCAACTGACGGCGGAGCGGCTCCAATTGCAAGTGCAACAACTGCAATCAATAATGTCTGTTCTGCTGATTTGGGGAATTGATCCGATCCGATCCGATCCGATCCGATCCGATCCGATCCGATCCGATCCGATCCGATCCGATCCGATCCGATCCGATCCGATCCGATCCGATCCGATCCGATCCGATCCGATCCGATCCGATGTGCGATCAGACCTATGCGGTCCATTTCGCGATCCCCGTGGTTCGTCATCTCGGACGTTTCCCTTCTATCACTGCCAGCCACTCTAGCCATGCTGTTGGGCAACAGGTACTGAGAGTGCTTTGACATGACGTCATGGTGATGTCGGCTCCCAACGTCCGCTTGGTCCGCCCCTGATGTGAGAGAGGCTCCCAGGCCTAGTCGGTTTCCATGGACAACTCCTGACGTAATTGATCTTCTCCTCCAACGTGGGGCTTTCTGCCGATGACCAACTCTTTGCGGCAAGAAACTTGCCGCGCTGAGAGGATGAGTGCACGACGTCGCGCACAGTGGCTTTGCGGCTTAAACCACTACACCAACTGTGCCTGCTTGGGAAATTGTTCTGGACTGTTAATTGATTGACCTTTTTGGCTGTGGAATACTTTTATTTATACGTACAGTTGGCATTTTTACTTTTAAGGTACCGTAATTCAGACTCATTTCACGTCATTATTATGCTGGCTATCTTTTTCGTGGTTCCATACCATATCCATTTCGCATAATAGAGTGCGACAATACCACAAAATGAAATATTCAATTATTCAAAATTCAAAGAGGACTACCCTTGCCGTTTTCAGTCTGGCCTAATTGACAACTGATTTTCATAAAGAAGTCTTGAACCCTGTTTCAGTGTTTTTGGCCGCTACCCCCTCAGAATTTGAAAATTTACGACCCACTCAGCCAAAACCCTAGCCAAAGTCTCCTTTCAAGTAGATTGGCGCTAGAGGGCTTGCATGGATGGATCGAACTTTTAGATTTTTGATTGAAGGTACCAATCAGTATAATTGTATATTAGGGCGCGAAAATCCCAGTATTCGCACTCTAATTTTAGGTTAAAGTCTCTAGTATCACCAACTGTCACGAGTTCCAATTTGGTCAGAGACAGACATTTTCCGCGCACTATGAGTTTTAAGGCTGATTAGACAGCAATTTTCCGCTTTATTACTGGTCTAAGTAGCTTCAGACACCCACCCACCAGCAAAATACATTTTATGACTTCAAGCAAAGCATAATAAGCCTTATGCCGTACTGCAGACATCATACCCGGCCCCCGACAGGAAATGTAACCTTCTTTGTAAAACCTTCTTTTCTTTACTTCTTCTTTATCATATTTCGGTCAAAAAATCACACGAAATTTTATGCTTCCTGTGAGGTGATGGCACTAATCCGAATAGTGCAAATTGCAAATCGCGCCAATCGCTTACCGGTTTCTGAGTGCAGGCCACTGCATTCTTTCGGTGTTTAGTGTTGGTGGGCTGGTTCGGTCTGGCCAGACTGCATCTCTTCAACGACTCTCTGCTCTGCTCTTCCTGTTTGGCGATGGAGTGCAGTAGTCTACGTTGACTGATCACCTTCTGGATCATGTACATGTCTCAAAGACGCAGTTGGTCCGATCGAGCACTTACTTACAGCAGCAACACGGCGGCGCGGAGGGGACCGGAAATCGTAAAAATAATCGCCTGCTGGCACAAATGCATCATGAGAACGAAAGTAGCATGATATTCATGAAAAGCAACGCACTATAAACACTGCTATTCACTACGCTTTAGTAACGCTTGGCCATTATTTATTATGCATGATTCAGTGGCGTACCCAGGATTTTGCAAAGTGGGCTGTTGAATTTGGTTTGGCCAGGGACCCAGGGTGAGAAAATTTTGAAAAGTTAGCCTTCAAAAAGCGTATTTAAAAGGCATTTTGAGCGTAAAATTGACAAAAATTAACAGTTTTAGTAGTTTGATTGAAGAGACTTTAACCAGGGCGAGAAATTTTCGAAAAATTTGCCTTCAACAACGCATTCTGCACATACATAATTCATTTTCAATTCTCTTATTTTTGCATATTTTTCCTTCACACTTCCACCGCAAAGGCTGTACCCACTGTGCACCCCCTGGGTCGGGTAGACTACTGGTACTAATATGATTTGATGACGTATATCTTAGATTAATTGCAATTAGATCAAGTTCTTCCGCGCGGTCCCATGCCCAAACTAGGAACACTGGTGAGAGATATGGTTTTGTGTGGTCGATGAAGCTCGAACATCATTATTTCCGGTACTGTTCGCATGACCAGTCGCGGGCCTGGCAGAAATAAAGTTCTCTGGGGGCCGAATTTCCAGTAGCGACCGAGATTGAACCAATTCACGAATGCCACACCTTTGGTCCAACCCTGAAATTAGTTGAACTAATTGGTCTAACTCTTTTGAACTAGCCATTTCCATAACTTGTATTGTTGCCTAATAGATTTGTGTTCGTTTGAAACTCTAACGAACACCTACAGTAATTAAATCTACGTACAATGTAGGCAAGAGGCAGCCAAATTACCTGAAAATTGAGAAACGTATCAGCAGGCAGTTTAGGTAGTTTCTGTTTGTTGTGACTTGGATTCATATCTCGACTCAAAGGAATTCTATAAAAAGTCGGCTGTTTTGGCGCCGTTTTCAGGTCAAAATTGTGCCAGGGCGCATTGATTTTCAGCGTTTTCACCATGTTTTTGTCCAGTCCCAATGCATAGACATGCCACTCTTCAATTTTCTGCCCGTCAACAGTGACGGTTGCCTCTAAAATTCCTTTTCTCTGCGCTTCAAAAGTCTTCGGATGGGGCAAATAACTGACTCTTCCCATATTCTCCACCAGAATTATAAAATCTCGCGCTTTTTGGTCGCGAAATCTCAGATTAATCGAGTAGAACTTCTTTTCCACGTAGTTTTCCAGTGTAGTCATTGTTTGATTATTCACTATCACCACTGCTCTGTCGGCAAAAATCAATTGCAGCTTAATTGCCCCCCTACCGGGGGGAATGTAGGTTCTGTAAGCAATGAACCCAAAATTCTGAGCCGTACAATCACTCTCATCTGTATCTTTCAAAGCGGAACAGTACCTTTCCATGGAAGTCAATGAATGCAATCGGTACGACGGCAAATGCGCTAGTGCTTCCGTTAAGGTCAGATATTTCTTGACCGGAAAAGTACCGTAGCCTTTCGCGGCGGGACCCAATTCTTTACGCAGCCGTTCTATCTCGTTCAAATCTCCGGCGAAATTTCCTTCCGTTTGGTATTGCGCAATAATTCGGCAGGTGCTGAGATATTTTTGAGTAATGCGACCGCTCTCGGTCAAGGGAGCGTCGTAATCGTAGGAGGTTATCGTCGGTTGGTAGAGTCCCAGCTTGGAAACATCTGGTAACCGGGTACGATTTGGCAATGGCGGGAATTTCAAATTGGCGCCGTTCATAAAGCCGAAGTTTGTGCCGCCGTGAAACATGTAGATGTTAACGGAAAGACCGTTGGATAAAATGGAACGGAAGTTTTCGTCGTAGGCCGCCAGGGGGTAGGTGTGATGGCTCTCGTTCCAGTGGTCATACCAGCCAGACCAAAACTCGCCCATCATTAAAGGTTTGTTTGGTTGCAGCTTCCTAAATTTTGGCTCTAACATATAGTGTTGGCCAAAAACAGACCGTGTCCATTTTCCGAGTAACTTCAAAAGGCTGCCGTTTCGTCAATTTTGGACGGAATGAAACGATTTTTGGCGTGATTATTATTATTATTGTTATTATTATTTGTTTACAGATAATTCCTTGACCAAATTCTAGCCTGCTAATCTTCTTTAGCCCAGAGTTTGTCTATCTGAAATGAATTGACCTGGATTTTCAGACGTCTAATTTAAATCATTTTACTAACCCCTCTTCTAATATTACCCAGATTCTGCTTTTTAACCAATCTTTGTATCGTCTTTCATCCATTAAAAGCATACATGTAACAGGTCATCCGCCGAAGTGGGAGGGGGTTGGGGTCTGAGCACAAATTTTGGGAGGGGGATTGGGCACTAGAAAACACTCAAAATCGCAATTTTCGGCTAAAAAACGTCAAAAATCGCTAATTTGGGCTGAAATACAGCTAAAAAGCTCTATTTTACTTTGGCAGTTTTGTGTCTGAAATTGCAAGAAATCGCAAAAATTTGCTCAAAAAATTACTTGCCAGAAAAATCGGAGGGGGTCGGAAAAATCGTCTGGGGGTCCCCATTCGGGGGGCGGGGGTCTGGCCTAAGTCAGGTGGGGGCAGACCCCCAGGCCCCTGTTACATGTATGATTAAAAGTCCAGCTTTCTAGCGCAGCCGGTTAATATATGGCAGATTTTTACTTTCAGTGAAGCTGAAAAATTAGCAGTGTCAAAAATGAGGGTGTGCCCTCTTAAAACATAAAGCACCACTGTATATCCTGATGTTAGGTGTTAATTGTTTGAGGCGGTTGGACCTTGGTTGAGGCGATTGTAATCAACCACATCTTTAGTTCCCACAATTCTGCTTTCTGTGCAGGGGACAGACAATACTCTCATTTTTAACAATGCCAAATTTTCACCTTCGCTTACAAAGCAAAAAATCCGCCAGATTTTTACCGGCTGCACTAGAAAGCTGCCCTTTTCAACAATTATAGACTCCATAAAAACTGGTTAACAAGCAAAATTGGAGAAAAATTGGAAGAGGGGTTTTGAGATAGATACACATGTTTATAATTGGAGTCTGAAAATTCGGGTCAGTTCATTCTCTGGGCTACAAAAAGCTAGAAGATGAATTTGGCCAAACAAACTTCGAGCAAAGTAATAAGTCAAGCGGTCTGTTTCTGGTCAACTCAACACTGTATTTAGAGAACCATTCACGTGTTGGGGTGTACCGTTGTCAAGTAAATTAGTTTAGCAATTTACTTACTTTTTAATTTACTTGCACCTCCACAAAATAATTTACTTAGTTTTTAATTTACTTTGACCGATTTGCCAACAATTTAATTTGATTTTAATTTACTTTCAACTTCTAATTAAATTCTAATTTACTTTTCTATGCAAAAAATTGCCGAAAATACCACAAAATCACCAAATATCTGAGTATGGATTTCTAGTAAACTTATGGCACTATGAATCCAACTCCGTCCTTTTGTTAAGCTTCATGTTTTTGGTAAAATCAGTTGTTCAGAAATGCATTATAACTATTTTTTCTAGGAGCAAAGCAACAGATGTAAAGCTTTGGCTAACACTGTAACTTATGGACAGACCGGACCGGGATTTGATGAAACAAAGGGAGTAGTAAGGCGCGGCTGGCTGGCCAACCCGTCCGGAGATAAGCTCTTGAGACTCCGCCCCCCTCGGAAATTGCGGGAAAAACTTTTGCCCGGCCGGGTGTCGAACCTCTAACCTTTTGCTTCAGAGTCCAGCGCTCTACCAACTGAGCCACACTATCAGTTAGAGTTGAATGTCTAAAAGGTCTAGATATGTGTTGATGTTTGCCCCTCCAGCTCTGTCCTTCTTGCTCTGCCCCTCCACCTCTGCCCCTCCAGCTCTGCCCCTCCAGCTCTGCCCCTTCAGCTCTGTCCTTCTTGCTCTGCCCCTCCAGCTCTGTCCCTCCTGCCCCTCCAGCTCTGCCCCTCCAGCTCTGCCCCTCCTGCTCTGTCCCTCCAGCTCTACCCCTCCAGCTCTGTCCCTCCAGCTCTACCCCTCCAGCTCTGTCTCTCCTGCTCTCTCCTGCTCTGCCCCTCCAGCTCTGTCCCTCCTGCCCCTCCAGCTCTGCCCCTCCAGCTCTGCCCCTCCTGCTCTGTCCCTCCAGCTCTACCCCTCCAGCTCTGTCCCTCCAGCTCTGCCCCTCCCTCTCTGTTTCTTGTGCTCTTGCTGGCCGGCCGGTTGGGGGGGGGGGGGAAAATTGTTTTTTTGTGGGGGGGGGGGAATTTGGTGGTTGAGAATTTGGTTGGGTATTTTTGTTTGCGATTTGGTTGGGAAATTTGGTAGTGGAGAATTTGGTTGGGCATTTTTGGTTGCGAAATTTGGTAGTGGAGAATTTTGTTGGGCATTTTTGGTTGCGAAATTTGGTTGGGAAATTTGGTGGTTGAGAATTTGGTGTAGTAAAGCAGTACTTACCAATTTCAGCGAAATCACCGGTCAGATGTGAGACTGTGTATAAATGTTAGTTTCACAAATTCTCTGAGGTAAGTTTAAGAATTTTGTCTTTGGTAACTGTTTCACAAGAATATTTCGCCATCAGAATTTGGGTTTGTTTTCGGCGGGAAATTCAAATTTGAAAACAGAAATTAAATAGAAAATAAATACAAAATGCGAAAATAATTGTAAAAACAAATGTAATTAAAAATAAAACACGTTTAGAATCGGCGCCCAAATTTTTAAACAAAAATAAAACAAAGAATTGTTAGAAAATAAATACAAAATGTGAAAATAATTAAAAAACAAATGTAATTAAAAATAAAACACATTTAGAATCGGCGCCCAAATTTTTAAACAAAAATAAAACAAACAATTGCTAGAAAATAAATACAAAATGTGAAAATAATTAAGAAACAAATGTAATTAAAAATAAAAAACGTTTAGAATCGGTGCCCAAACATCGAATTTGGCTGTCAATTCGTGAAAAACCCTCAGGATTTCGAGATTCACATTCCCGACCTTAGGATTACAAAGATCTCACTAAGATCATCGATCTTCTCCGATCTGCACAAAGATTTAGCGATCTTCACTGAAGATTTGTCGCTCTTTACTGGAGATTTCACCGGTATTGCGCTATTTCCCTATAGTTTGGGTAGCTGTGTGTATGGCTGGTGTATATATGGGCTATATAGCACCAAAACATGACATATAACACTACGATTGATCTAGATTTCACTAAGATTTCGCAAGTTTGCATTAAGATTTCACAAGATTACACTAAGATTTACTGAGATTTCACAAAATCTCACCGCTATTGCACTATTTCCCTATATTTCAGACAGTCGCATATATGGCTTGTGTGTATATAGCACCAACACATGACCTATAGCACTAAAATTTACCAAGATTTCACTAAGATTTTGCAAGATTGCACTAAGATTTACTAAGATTTCACAAAATCGCACTGCTATTGCACTATTTCCCTATATTTCAGACAGTCGCATATATGGCTGGTGTATATATAGCACCAACAAATGACATATAGCACTAAGATTTACCAAGATTTCACTAAGATTTCGCAAGATTGCATTTAGATTTACTGAGATCACACTGAGATTTGTTAAGATCACACTGAAATTGCATAAAA
The DNA here is from genome assembly GCA_030248155.1 of Sabatieria punctata. NCBI lineage: Eukaryota > Metazoa > Nematoda > Chromadorea > Araeolaimida > Comesomatidae > Sabatieria > Sabatieria punctata. The sequence goes on from JASANB010003551.1 coordinate 79,990, forward strand.
TCTCACCGCTATTGCGCTATTTCCCTATAGTTTGGGCAGCTGTATATATCGTTGGGATACGTGCTGGCTTATATTGGACACAAACACCAAGATTACACTGAAATCACACTGAGATTTCACAAGATTTCCCTATATTTTGGTCTGCTGTATATTATTCTGCTAACTAACCGGCCCTGGTCAGTATTTAAGCCCAGCTTTTTGACAGATTGCTCATTGTATGTGTTTGTCTCGACAAGAATGGGTGACAGCAAACTCGATTTGGCAGAGCTGTTTGGGGAAGATGAGAAAGCGAAAGCGGCCCAAGACAAGGAGAAAATGCCCAAAAAACGAAAACGTCAGCCAAAGTCCAACGCTAAGAAACGGGTGAAAATCGAGAAAAGTAGCAATGAGGCGGCCGGCAAACCACTGGAAGAGGTGGAAGAAGACAGTGAGGAAGAAGCTAACTGCCGTTGTGCAATCTACATTTACATATAATAAACTAATAAAAGTTTTTTCACTTGTCGGCTTCTTGCTCAGATTGCGCCGGGATTTCCCAAGATCGCGCCAGGATTTCCCAAGATCGCGCCAGGATTTCCAAAGATCGCGCCAGGATTTCCAAGATCGCGGGGATAGCGCTATTTTTCTGGCAAACGTTTACAAAAATTTGATATGAGGAAACAATTTATTCAATCATTTTTTGAACAAGCATTTAACATGTACATCTCGCATCTTTGTGTTCACCTCGACACAGTTGTCACACAGTGGGAATTTCACGATCAGTTTTCCGTTCACCTTCTGCGCTGGCATGGTTCTGGAAAGTCTGAAACATGGTTCGCACATGTAGGCCGAGTAGGAAAGTAGCGGTTGCACTACCTTCAGCGTTTCCAGTGAGGTCGGTTTCGGCAGGTTGTCTCTGCGCGGTTCTTCTGGGTGTTGCAGCTTGGCCAGAGGTGGTTGATCCCAGCGGGTTTTTCTTGGCGGCTGTGGAGGTTGAGAGTGTGGAGCAGTGCGATTGGCCATCTCGCCGTGTTTTGGAGGGTTCGCCAGCAGAGCCTTCCGTTTGGCGATTCGCTTCTTCACCAGGTCCAATGGTGGTTTCCAGTGGCGGCGGTGCAGAATACCGCGCAAGTGGTTGATGAGGTTGCCGCGGGACTTGAAGGTTCGGTCGCACAATTTGCAGTAGCAGTTTTTGTAGTCCTCCATCGTCATTCCATCGCGATCCAAGAGCTGCTGCAGAGATAAACGAGCCGCCATCTCACACCAGTACACAGTGAACAATGAACAGAAGCTGAAAAATTCGGCTAAAAGTAACTTTCAGTGTCTTAAGACAAACTTTGTCTGCAGACAAACTCGCAGTGATGACGTCATCAAACTACAAATTCGCGCATGAGATCATCTTGAAACAAACACAGACCTTGTTTTGTATATAAAGTGAAATATTTTCGCTCACAGTCAGTCTGTTGTGTTGTCAGTTTGCCGTGCGGGTGACACAGAAATGGATGCGTGTGTTTGTCCAACGTGTGGTGTTCAGCTGTCCACTGCATCAAACCGTCGCCGCCATGAAAAACTTCAACACGGAATGATTCCAGCTGATGAAGAGCTTGAAAGCCAGCAAGATGAGACAGATTCTGAGGAGTCCGAGTCCGATGAAGGTGACAAAAACTGGGTATTTTTGCTTCGAGAAACGTTTGACAACATGAATCTGAAGAGCTCGGAAGGACTACTGAAAGAACCACTCTACAGCGAGTTCTTTGAACAGCTGAAAAACACGCTTCAGGAAAAACTGAAGTTTGCATCGTATTTCCGAGATGAAGATGAGGTGTACACCGCTATCCTGAGTACTTCGAACAACTACATGGAGAGAGATCTCGGTGAGGAGGAAGCAATCGAGAAAGCTTGGGATGAGCGCAAGTTTCTGGTGAAAAAGTTCCTTCATGGGAATGAAGATCTCATCGAACAAGCTTTTGCTGATGAAGATGAAGATGAACAGCAAATTGATGAAGAAGAAGATCAAACTGATGATTGATTTTGTGACGATATTATTATTAATTTGGTAAAATTTGTTTTCTGCGATATCAAAATATAGAGAAATAGCGCTATCCCCGCGATCTTGGAAATCCTGGCGCGATCTTGGGAAATCTTGGCGCGACCTTGGGAAATCTTGGCGCGACCTTGGGAAATCCTGCCGCGATCTGAGCAAGAAGCCAACAAGTGAAAAAACTTTTATTCATTAATTATATGTAAATGTAGACCACACAACGGCAGTTAGCTTCTTCCTCACTGTCTTCTTCCACCTCTTCCAGTGGTTTGCCGGCCGCCTCATTGCTACTTTTCTCGATTTTCACCCGTTTCTTAGCGTTGGACTTTGGCTGACGTTTTCGTTTTTTGGGCATTTTCTCCTTGTCTTGGGCCGCTTTCGCTTTCTCCTCTTCCCCAAACAGCTCTGTCAAATCGAGTTTGCTGTCACCCATTCTTGTCGAGACAAACACATACAATGAGCAATCTGTCAAAAAGCTGGGTTTAAATACTGACCAGGGCCGGTTAGTTAGCAGAATAATATACAGCAGACCAAAATATAGGGAAATCTTGTGAAATCTCAGTGTGATTTCAGTGTAATCTTGGTGTTTGTGTCCAATATAAGCCAGCACGTATCCCAACGATATATACAGCTGCCCAAACTATAGGGAAATAGCGCAATAGCGGTGAGATTTTATGCAATTTCAGTGTGATCTTAACAAATCTCAGTGTGATCTCAGTAAATCTAAATGCAATCTTGCGAAATCTTAGTGAAATCTTGGTAAATCTTAGTGCTATATGTCATTTGTTGGTGCTATATATACACCAGCCATATATGCGACTGTCTGAAATATAGGGAAATAGTGCAATAGCAGTGCGATTTTGTGAAATCTTAGTAAATCTTAGTGCAATCTTGCAAAATCTTAGTGAAATCTTGGTAAATTTTAGTGCTATAGGTCATGTGTTGGTGCTATATACACACAAGCCATATATGCGACTGTCTGAAATATAGGGAAATAGTGCAATAGCGGTGAGATTTTGTGAAATCTCAGTAAATCTTAGTGTAATCTTGTGAAATCTTAATGCAAACTTGCGAAATCTTAGTGAAATCTAGATCAATCGTAGTGTTATATGTCATGTTTTGGTGCTATATAGCCCATATATACACCAGCCATACACACAGCTACCCAAACTATAGGGAAATAGCGCAATACCGGTGAAATCTCCAGTAAAGAGCGACAAATCTTCAGTGAAGATCGCTAAATCTTTGTGCAGATCGGAGAAGATCGATGATCTTAGTGAGATCTTTGTAATCCTAAGGTCGGGAATGTGAATCTCGAAATCCTGAGGGTTTTTCACGAATTGACAGCCAAATTCGATGTTTGGGCACCGATTCTAAACGTTTTTTATTTTTAATTACATTTGTTTTTTAATTATTTTCACATTTTGTATTTATTTTCTAGCAATTGTTTGTTTTATTTTTGTTTAAAAATTTGGGCGCCGATTCTAAATGTGTTTTATTTTTAATTACATTTGTTTTTTAATTATTTTCACATTTTGTATTTATTTTCTAACAATTCTTTGTTTTATTTTTGTTTAAAAATTTGGGCGCCGATTCTAAACGTGTTTTATTTTTAATTACATTTGTTTTTACAATTATTTTCGCATTTTGTATTTATTTTCTATTTAATTTCTGTTTTCAAATTTGAATTTCCCGCCGAAAACAAACCCAAATTCTGAAATATTCTTGTGAAACAGTTGCTAAAACAAAATTCTTAAACTTACCTCAGAGAATTTATGAAACTGAAATTTATGCACAGTCTCACATCCAACCAGTGATTTCGCTGAAATTGGTAAGTAGTGCTTTACTACACCAAAATCTCAACCACCAAATTTCCCAACCAAATTTCGCAACCAAAAATGCCCAACCAAATTCTCAACCACCAAATTTCCCAACCACAAAAACGCCCAACCAAATTCTCAACCACCAAATTTCCCAACCAAATTTCGCAACCAAAAGTGCCCAACCAAATTTCCCAACCAACCACTAAATTTCCCAAGCCAAACTCTCAACCACTAAATTTCCCAACCCAAACTCTGAGAAACAAAAAACCAGATTTACGAAACTCCCACCCCCGGTTTTGAAACAATGGAGAAGACTGTGTCAGAGGTGGAGGGGCAGAGCTGGAGGGACAGAGCTGGAGGGGCAGAGCTGGAGGGGCAGAGCTGGAGGGGCAGAGCTGGAGGGACAGAGCTGGAGGGGCAGAGCTGGAGGGGCAGAGGTGGAGGGACAGAGCTGGAGGGGCAGAGCAGTAGAGAGCAGGAGAGAGAGCTGGAGGGGCAGAGCTGGAGGGGCAGAGCTGGAGGGACAGAGCTGGAGGGGCAGAGCTGGAGGGGCAGAGCTGGAGGGACAGAGCTGGAGGGGGAGAGCAGAAGGGACAGAGCTGGAGGGGCAGAGCTGGAGGGGCAGAGCAGGAGGGACAGAGCTGGAGGGGCAGAGCAAGAAGGACAGAGCTGGAGGGGCAAACATCAACACATATCTAGACCTTTTAGACATTTAATTCTAACTGATAGTGTGGCTCAGATGGTAGAGCGTGCGACTCTAAAGCGAAAGGTTAGAGGTTCGACACCCGGCCGGGCAAAAGTTTTTCCCGCAATTTCCGAGGGGGGCGGAGTCTCAAGAGCTTTTGGGGGGTGGGGGGGGGGGGGGGGGGGGGGGGGGGGGGGGGGGGGGGGGGGGGGGTGTTTTGGGGGATTTTGGGGGTTTTTTTTTTTGAAAAAAAAAAATTCAGCCCAGATTAGAGATTTTTGACGATTTTTGAGGGTTTTTAGTGCCAAACCCCTCCCAAAATTTGGGCTTAGATCCCACGGCCGGCGCCAAACCGCCAACCCCCTCCCCCTTCGGCAGATGACCTGTGATGTATGTGATGGTTGCACGAAAACTGTAGCTTCACCTTCTCTACGTAGTATAGGATTCCAATTAAGATTTCAGAGAAAATTGTGTTGAACGATCTGCTGCATTGCAGCTGGGTTTCCATTCTCAACGGTGAGAGTATATGTACATTCTGTGGTTAAATAGACAGACAGAAAAGGCACAAAACACACAAAAGTAACATGCGAGAGCCAAGACTACCACAGATAGAATAGTCAATGAAGCAAATTACAAGTAAATTAGAAGTAAATTGAAAGTAAATTTTTCAGGCTTTTCGATCTAATTTAATTTACTTTTTACTTGCTTCGCCATTTTCGTCAGAGATTTAATTTTATTTTAATTTACTTGCCACTTAATTTACTCTTCGGAAGTAAATTATTTTCGAATTTAATTTAATTTTAATTTTAATTTACTTGACAACGGTATTGGGGTGTTTTCTAAATATAACTTAAGTTAGTAGAGAAAGCAGTAAATCAAAGTTACTTTTAGTAAGTTTTGCTTAGTAAAATTTGCCATGCGTAAAATCAAACTCTTTGGCCTCAGAAGTCAGCAGTCAGAATGCACCGTTTTAACCTACCTGAGCGTTTCCAAAACTGACGGAACGAATTCTCGATCGTTTACCACTACCAAACTATCTTTGACACTGCCAATTTTCAAGTGTTCTTCCAGTGGAATATCAGAAGTGAAAAGCATTTCTACAATTCCCAATCTTCTAAGCAAGTCCCTAGAAACATTTAAATTTGGCGCGCTTATCAATCAATATTTTCGGAGCGCCAATTCAAACCTCAGCCAGTTGAGGTAGAGTTTTTCGGGGTCCAGGTCATAAGAGCCGTATTCATTTTCTAGCTGAAACATTATAATCGGGCCTCCTCTGGAATGCTGGTAAGGCACCAGTTTTGGTATGAGAGAACGGAAATATCTGTGTACTGAGTTGAGAAAATTTGCATTGTACGTGCGAACTTTCATCTCCGGATCGCGTAGTAGCCAGGCCGGCAGACCACCCAGGTCCAGTTCGCCGCAAATGTACGGGCCCGGACGTAGAATTACGAACAAACCTGAAACTGTTTCCGTCTTAGCAGGATAGCAACAGTTTTGCAACAGTTTAGAGACAGCCGCGATAGCTCAGTTGGGAGAGCGTCAGACTGAAGATCTGAAGGTCCCCGGTTCGATCCCGGGTCTCGGCAATTTTTTCGTCTTTTACCTTTATCGATATCGATTAACAGAGAAGAAAATATATTCGTGCCAATGGTTGCTTTTACAGCACAAGTCTCTCAAATTAACAATTATGCCAACCAACAATTTAATAATTCGTTTTGTTATGCCATTTTTGACCAAATTGGCTGAAACTTGTAACATGGTGCAAAAACTGGGGAAATTTTCTGTGTTAAAGTTTAGTGCCCTGAAAATTAAAGCATATGTGAAATTTGTTAGATTATATTTCAATTATGCCGATAAATGGAAACTTCTCTTTTTGCTTTCATTTCCGCAGATGACCTGAAGACATTTCGGGTTAGGTGTACTTGGGGGGGGGAATCAGGGAAGGTCAGAAATGGACTATATATTATTATTTAATTAACTTTCATATGACTGTACGACTCCGGAGCGTGCCTATACCGATGCGTCCCTTGGGGTACTTTTATGTTTTTAAAACAGGCCCTCTGGAGCGTGCCCTATACTGATCCGTCCCCCTAGGGGTATTTTTATGTTTTTAAAAAAGGCCCTCCGGTCCGGATCGTGCCTATACTGATGCGTCCCTTTATATATGATGCGAATGAATGAACACTCCCTTAGCGAACCATGATCGCAGCCTGTCGTGTTGCATGCCGCCGAATGCGCACTGATGTGTGCCATCGTTTGGTGGCACACCCATTGCCCTACCTGCTCACACAAAAGAGTTATGTTGCGAAAACCCAGTAAAATTGATGATAAAAATCGGACAAAATGCAAAAATGCAAAAGACCTCAGAAGAAAATTTTACGCTGGGAGGCCATGCCCTATAGCGATCGAAAGCTCTCAGTCCCCTCTACAAATCGTATTCAAGACATTTTGAAATTTCCTCCTCAGTTCTGCAAAATTCGCGCATTTCCACAGTGTTCATGGTGACTATTTTGAGTCCAGGGCAGCATATTGGAGGAAAAGTGCGTGAAACAGCTATGAAACGGAATGATAATCACATTTTCGGAATCCTTAGCATTCAATCAATCATTCTATGGGTAAATCGAAGTGCAGTGTTCAATTATTAGTTCAGCTTACAAGAAAAACTGCCAAGAAGTAGTCGAAAAATCCAGATGGCCGGAACATTTCGGCCAGGCGCACCCCAAACAGTGATCGCAGCCTGTCGTGTTGCATGCCGCCGAATGCGCACTGATGTGTGCCATCGTTTGGTGGCACACCCATTGCCCTACCTGCTCACACAAAAGAGTTATGTTGCGAAAACCCAGTAAAATTGATGATAAAAATCGGACAAAATGCAAAAATGCAAAAGACCTCAGAAGAAAATTTTATGCTGGGAGGTCATGCACTATAGCGATCGAAAGCTCTCAGGCCGCTCTACAAATCGTATTCAAGACATGTTGAAATTTCCTCCTCAGTTCTCCGAAATTTGCATGTTTTTCTGGAGCTAAAATTTAGGGTTGCTGACCAATGCACAGTTGCTTGGCAAAAAGAGGCATAAAACAGGTACGAAACGGAAATGTGAGTACAGTTTCGGAATCCTAAGATTGTTAGCTATCGTTTGGTGGGTGAGCCGCCGCGTTTAGAGCAAGTATATTGGCGACAGGCGTCAAAACCTGTCGAAAAATCAGTCAGAAAATGCACCATTTTCGACCTAATTTTTAAATGGTCACCGTTCTGGTGTGTGAGCCCGCAGAACAATGCGGCTTACACGGCTGGATTGCCCACGCAATTATCTGCGCAATGAGCCATTAGCTGGGCCTCTAGCTTAAAGGGCGCCAGAACGGTGCGCACATTTCTCAGGTGTTGCATCGGCACTGCTTTTGCAAGGCAGGAAAATTTGAATTTCGCGCCAACCAGTAGACATAGAAAGGCATGAGTTATTGTGTTTGAAAGCTCGCCGCAAACTACGTCGAATGGTGGGAGGCCCATTTCTGTGCCCATTTTCTTTCAGAAGTTATAAGCGCTTGACGAAGTGGCGCCCATCATATTTTGGAAAAGTGCGTCGTGCGACCCCCCCCTGATACCGTAGATATTCAAATCGCCTACTTTATACTACCTGTACCTATAGCATACCATATCAAATTCAAAGTTTGAATTTGGTAGGCATCCCTGTCCATCAGGTTGTTATAGAGAAAGAAGATTGTGCCTTACCAAACTGTTTAGCGAGTCTCAAGAATTTAAGCAGATTCAAATCTCCGGAAAAGCTGTAGACTGTCGGCCATTTCTCATGCAAATTCCAAGGCAGATAGGTCTGTACAGTATTTAGTCCGCAAGCTTTCAACTTATTCAGTCTGTCCCACCAATATTCGTTCGGAATTCTGAAGTAGTGCATCTCGCCGGAAATTATTTGAATAGGTCTGCCATTGATTTCAAACTTTCCGCCGTTTATCTTCAGACTACCGGGCAGCAGGGCGGGAGCGGACCAAATGAAAAAAATTCCAATCAAAAAAAGGCAAATTCCGCAGAAAACAGCCGAGGCTAGGTTTCTGTGCTTAAAATAGAAACAGAGCCGTCTTTTTAAGGGCATCTCGTTAGAGTGTCAGAAGCAAATGGCGTGTAGAGCTGAATAATTCCGTTATTAACGGCCTTCCGTGTCGCAGCAAGCAAACCTCGTACTAGATAGAGAGTTAGGCTGGTCGATTTGAATGCGATTACAATATTACTGCACATCCAGCGAGCCTTAGGTCCGGCCTCAGAAGTAGCCTTCGGCATTAAATCGATAATTAGCAGTTGCACTCCCGACTCCATCAAGTATGCATGAAATAACGCTTGCTTATTAATTACCAGTGCAGTAAAACTGTTATCAATATTAAAAAGTGTGTGTTGGCATTCCCTAAAAAGATGGGATTACGCCAAGGCAAACTTATGGTGGTCTCCAGACATACGAAAACGAAAATATAGAAACCCTTCTTTCAATCAATAAAGCTTAACTTATATTTCTTCCATCGTTACAACAGAGGGAAACATTGAAAAATACGACTCTATTCGAACGTCTCATCCCGTTTTCTTTACGTTTCAAACACAAATGTAGCAGTTCTACCAATTGTTGTTCTTTGATTCTTTGAACAAACCATTTCCTCGGAGATTGGTTACCTATTTTTTGTAAAGACCTCTGAATAACAGAGGTCGGTTCAGCGTTTTTATCCTTAGTACAGAAGATTTTAGTGCAAAAACGTCAGCAAAGAAAAATGTGGACACATGTTTTCCTTGTTATCTGTTTTATTTATGATAAAGCTTGATTTACACGGCTAACAGCAAAAGGTCTGGAAGAACAGATTGGTAGTATTGGGACTGCATAGATATACGCAAGTACTGTACTGTACATAAACCAAGATAATGAAAGGCTCAGTGGTGGCAGTGTGGCCAGCAATGCCAGAGGAGGTGAGTTTTAGTCAAGAAAGGAAGCTGTCTAGCCACTTGAGGCACTCGTTTCGCATCGTCTCTATCGTGCCACCGGTAGATCTCTTTAGCTTGGTTGCAAGATATTCGGGCGTTTCTCGTAGTTGGCCACCGCTTGTAAGGCTGACACTCCTCTTTCCTGATCAGACGCTGTAAACGGTTGCAGGTCAGCCGATATGGTCAACTTCTACATTCTATATGCTTTGGTCTGCATACATTTAACAGCTTGTCCGCCAATCGGGGAGGGTACAGTAGGTTTGGGAGTCCGACCTACCGGAGAGTGCTGCATTGGGTATCCGGGTACACTAACCGGCACTTAGCATTATCCGCAACAAAAATCAGATCCTGTTAGTGTACCCGGTCCACTAACTGCCACTCAGTCAAATCATGTTAAACTGCACGTTTTCACGATTTCTGAGCAACAAAATGCAATTTTCCCATCCAGATTACTGTTTCTGTCATGTGAACGAGTGTGGGTGGTTGGCTAAAGTTTTCATTCCTGTGAGTTTTGTGTCAGTAAAAACGATTGAAACTGAGCGAAATATACGTACACCGGCTTTAAAGCTACTGTAATGTTGAAAATTTTGGACACCCATGAAATAAAACCTGTCTCCAAGTAGTGTACCTTGGGTACACAATCCGGCACAAAGGCACTGGGTACGCTATCTGGAGGGTACCCTAAGCAGCACTCTCGGGTACTATTAAGTATAAAGCTGGAACCGCGGCGAGTTTGAGGCTTCTATAACTATTTATTATTACGAAAATTTTTATTCATTTAATAGTCAGTGTCTGAATGGATCGAGTCTGGCCCATTGTCGTATTCAGACCACTCCACTGTTGTGCTGAACGAAAGTTTTCTGAATTTAGTAAAAGTTAGTTAAAACTTTTCAAATTTGAGTTTAAGAAGTAAAAGTTAGTAACTAAATTCGCTCTCTGAGTTTAGTCAGTTAGTGAGAAAAACTATCGAGTTACTTACATAGTTATGAGGGTGGGTCGAAAAAAATCTTTGTCACAAAAATAATTTTGGACCAGAGATTAAAAATGTACATTGTATCTAAAACAGTCAGGCACTTAACGCCGTTTATGGTACCGACACCATATAAGGTGCCGGTACCATATATGGTACCGGTACCGAGGGTAGTGGTACCATATATGGTACCCCCACGTTCGGGGCCTGTGGTGGCACCATATATGGTACCACCACTCCACTTACTCGAAGAGGTACCATATTTAGTGCCGGTACCATATATGGTACCACCACGCTCGGGGACTGTGGTGGTACCATATATGGTACCCCTACCTTCGAGCACTGTGGTGGTACCATATACGGTGCCGGTACCATATAAGGTGCCGGTACCATATATGGTACCGGTACCATATATGGTACCCCTACGTTGAGGCCAATTTCGCACTTGATTTTCTGTCATTAAACTCAATTTTCTCGTAAACGCAAGCTGATAGGCAAACGTTCCACTAACCAAAATGTAGAGCAATGATAGCTCTACGAAATTCTGCAATAAAATATGCCACTATAGGGGTTGCAAAAGAGTTAGAGCGCCAAAAGTGGCTGAAGAGTATTTTAAGAACCCGAATTTTTACATGAAAGAAAGGTGAAAAAGTTAGGCATGGGCATGGGTGGTTGGTACATGCATTCGATCAACCGAATCTGTTTTTTTCGTAAGACAATGTAAGAGGCCAACCATAAACTACAAAGTTCAGAGAAGGGTGGGGAAGTTGGTTGAGCGCCGGAAAAGATCGCAGGGTTGTGAGTTGGAATCGAAAAGAAAACGTCTCCAAAAACGTTCAGAATCGTCTGTAAATAAATTTAACACCTTTCATTTTTGTTTGAGCTACAAAGGTTTACTGTACTAGACACTTCAGTCATGACTGAAGAGTCCTCAACCCTCTGAAAATGGGCATGCTTGACTATGTACGGGACCAAAAATTCCCAAATTGAATTTATCGCTTACTAATCGAAATTCAGACTTAAAACATGCCTAACTTTTTCACCTTTCTTTCGTTTAAAAATTGAGTTTAATGACAGAAAATCAAGTGCCTCAAGGTAGGGGTACCATATATGGTACCGGTACCATATATGGTACCGGCACCATATATGGTACCGGCACCTTATATGGTACCGGCACCATATATGGTACCACCACAGTGCTCGAAGGTAGGGGTACCATATATGGTGCCGGTACCATATATGGTACCACCACAGTCCCCGAGCGTGGTGGTACCATATATGGTACCGGCACTCAACATGGTAGCGCGTCGAATAATTGGAGTGGTGGTACCGTAAATGGTACCGGTACCATATATGGTGCCACCACAGGCCCCGAACGTGGGGGTACCATATATGGTACCGGTACCATATATGGTGACGGTCCATATATGGTGCCGGTACCATATATGGTACCACTACCCTCGGTACCGGTACCATATATGGTACCGGCACCTTATATGGTGTCGGTACCATAAACGGCGTTAAGTGCCTGACTGTAAAAGTTAATTAAAAGCCCAAATTTTTAAGTACCAATGCTTCTCAGTAAGAAATTCAAAAGAAATTTTCGTCCCATAGCTAAGCAAGCTGGTTTTCGCCGGATTGTATCTCGAGCGTAGAGCGTCGGATAGGGAATTTCTTTGCATCTGTTCAATAACGCATCAAGTAATATTAGCGTGCCGACCTACTACATCTCTCTAGGCCAAACTTTCAATTTTGGGTCTGAATACTCAGACTCGATGGCACCAGCCACTGACTCTTAAAAATACGATTGGTAGAGTGGCTTGACTAAATCATTCACCTTGAGTGGGCTTCCCCAAGAATCCTTTCCAACGGTGTCATGTTTCCAGCCATGAAACATGAAATGCCATCTGCAGAATTTTCCGTTGGTCAGTGCTCCATCGATAGCCCAGCCGTGGGCGCGACGAAATATTTTGACTCTGTCCCACACACGCCTGCCGCCCAACGCTACCTTGCAACACATCACGTACGGTAAGTAAGTCTCTAAAGTAGTGGCCTCTTTCCAAAACTCCCGACACATCCTCAGCTCCGGTTCGTTATCAGGCAACAACGTCTCAAGTAGAAGAATCTGAAAATATAACCTTGTCTTTCTTCAGTAGAGTGCCAACGATGAAAGAAAGCAAACCCTACTCAAAATCAATACTTGACACCAAATACCACATTACCCAATCATAATACCTGCCACCCAAATACCACATTACCCAATCATAATACCTGCCACCCAAATACCACATTACCCAATCATAATACCTGCCCCCAAATACCACATTACCCAATCATAATACCTGCCACCCAAATACCACATTACCCAATCATAATACCTGCCACCCAAACACCACATTACCCAATCATAATACCTGCCACCCAAATACCACATTACCCAATCATAATACCTGCCACCCAAACACCACATTACCCAATCATAATACCTGCCACCCAAATACCACATTACCCAATCATAATACCTGCCACCCAAATACCACATTACCCAATCATAATACCTGCCACCCAAATACCACATTACCCAATCATAATACCTGCCACCCAAACACCACATTACCCAATCATAATACCTGCCACCCAAATACCACATTACCCAATCATAATACCTGCCACCCAAATACCACATTACCCAATCATAATACCTGCCACCCAAATACCACATTACCCAATCATAATACCTGCCACCCAAACACCACATTACCCAATCATAATACCTGCCACCCAAATACCACATTACCCAATCATAATACCTGCCACCCAAATACCACATTACCCAATCATAATACCTGCCACCCAAATACCACATTACCCAATCATAATACCTGCCACCCAAATACCACATTACCCAATCATAATACCTGCCACCCAAATACCACATTACCCAATCATAATACCTGCCACCCAAACACCACATTACCCAATCATAATACCTGCCACCCAAATACCACATTACCCAATCATAATACCTGCCACCCAAATACCACATTACCCAATCATAATACCTGCCACCCAAATACCACATTACCCAATCATAATACCTGCCACCCAAATAAGACATACCCCAAACAAAATACATGCCACCCAAACACCACATTACCCAATCATACATACCTCGCCACCCAAATACCACATTACCCAATCATAATACCTGCCACCCAAATACCACATTACCCAATCATAATACCTGCCACCCAAATACCACATTACCCAATCATAATACCTGCCACCCAAATACCACATTACCCAATCATAATACCTGCCACCCAAATACCACATTACCCAATCATAATACCTGCCACCCAAATACCACATTACCCAATCATAATACCTGCCACCCAAATACCACATTACCCAATCATAATACCTGCCACCCAAATACCACATTACCCAATCATAATACCTGCCACCCAAATACCACATTACCCAATCATAATACCTGCCACCCAAATACCACATTACCCAATCATAATACCTGCCACCCAAATACCACATTACCCAATCATAATACCTGCCACCCAAATACCACATTACCCAATCATAATACCTGCCACCCAAATACCACATTACCCAATCATAATACCTGCCACCCAAACACCACATTACCCAATCATAATAGCTGACACAAATACCACTATACCCAATCCCATTCCCTAACATCCAAATATCACTATACACAATCCCATTAGCTGACACTCAAATACCACAGTACCAAATACCACTCCTTGACACCCCCAATATCACAACACCTGACACAGATACCACAATACCAAATCCCTATCCCTGACACCAAAATACCACTATATCTAATGCCTGGCGCCCCAATACCGAATCCCTAATATACAGTATGTCTGACTTGGAGGGCGCCGTTATCATATCCATTCCAACTGTTGGGAGCTGTGAACTCGTAGTCTGCCCATCTATGAAGAAATCGACGGCCAAAGGCGGTGTTCCTGACAAAATAGTTGCCTGACATGACCTCGTAACTGAAGAAGCGCTCATAGAAAATCAGGTCCTTAGTACTGTCTATGTAGTCTTCTAAGCAATGGGCTGGATTCACCACACCGGTGTCTGCGTCCAGTACCAATAACCAGTCAGTGTCGTTGGAATTCTCGAGGTACACCGCCGCTGCACAGTGTTTCCGATAATACAGCTGAAACATAAATCCAGTAAGCAAAGACCAAATCAAAACTCTATCAGTACAGGGCAGGGAGCCATTCTAAAAGCAAAAACACTGACAGTCAGACGTAGGGCTCTTGGTTTTTTCCTCGTCTTTTACGTTTTTTCCGAAACAAAAAACCGTTTTTATGAGGAGTTTGGAAAAAACTAAAGTTCGGAAAAACTCGCGCAAGTTTTTAAAGGAAATAGGCCCAACAACTGGATAAATTCTCTTCAAATGCTTTGAATTTTCGTTAATAAAAGGTTTCCAGGCATTTCATCGTCAAACTAAGCTGTTTTTTGTTAAAATATACTGGTACCATTTTAGGCAAGTTTTATTATTGTACTGTATTTTTGGTGTTTTAAAATAAAATTACCACTCTAAAATACGAAATTAGTGCATTTGGTAATAAAACTCACGCTATTTCGTTGAATTCTGCAAATAAAGTGATTGTTACAATTTTCTCTGTCATCTACTTCAAACAAATTTAACTAATCACTACTACAAACCCTAAAACGAAAACCCAACCATAAATATACAAAATATGAAGCCAACCAAACTACAGGGTGTGTCAAAAAAAACAACCCAGCAGAGTTTTTGCTGTAGCAACCGCAAATCTCAACCGATTTGAATGAATGAATGAATGAATTTGAATGAAAGATAAATAAATTCGTAAAAGACTGGTGAAGGCCCTATTAAGATACGATGCTTAGTTCCTGAGATATTTTCCTTCAAACTCAAAACAGAGATTTTGGCAGTGAACAAGAGCGATTCCGTTGCACTTCACAACAAAACGGATTCCTACTGCTGAGGGGTAACAAGACTTTTACAAATGAAGTAACCAAGCATGTGTGGCACCAGAAAAACCTCGTTACGTTAGCCCTGAGCAGTAGGAATCGGTTTTATTATGAAGTGCAACAGAATAATAAAAATCGCTCTTGTTCATAGCCAAAATCTGTTTTGACTTTGAGTGCAAATATCTCAGGAACCAAGCATCATATCTTAATAAAAGCTTCACAAAACTTTCAAGAATTAATTTATCTTTCATATAAAATAGGACTCACTGAAATCGGTTGAGATTTGCGGCTGCTACAGTAAAAAATCTGCTGGGTTGTTTTAATCTCTGTTGTGCACTGCCAAAATCTCTGTTTTGATTTTGAAAGCAATTATCTCAGGAACTAAGCAACGCATCTTAACAAAACTATACCAGTCGTTCAAGAATTTATTTATCTTTCATTTAAAGCAGGATTCATTCAAATCGGTTGAGATTTGCGGTTGCTACAGCAAAAAATCTGCTGGGTTGTTTCTTTTTGAAGCACCCTGTATATACAGTAGTGCACAAAAAAAATGTCCTCTCCACTTTTTCGGGTTCACTAAAATCACTCTTTTTCACTCAATTCTCAACGAATTTGAACCAAATTTTCGGGGTAGGTGCCCAATTAGTCTGGCTACTTGAGTTACAGTTTCGGCGCAAAAATTCAAATTTTGGCGGGAAATTTAAACGAAAATGCGAAAATCATATGGTCTCATAAAAACGGCTCTTACTCAGGAAATACAAAAGCTACGCCCGTGAAATCACGGCCGCTTATAGAACCAATATAGTGCAATTTTATGTAGAAGTTTCAACTCCCTCGCTCAAAGTACGCGCGAGAATCGGATTTTCAAATTTGGCAAAAAATCGGGATTTATCATCATTTCCAAAGCTAACAGTTTGAGGTTCACTAAAATTGCCTGTTTTCAGTCAATTCGCTGCCAATCTGAACCAAACTTGCAGAGTACGTGCCCAATGGGTCTAGCTAACTCTGCTAGAATTTCGGCGCGAAAATTCAAATTTTGGCGGGAAATTTAAACGAATATGTGAATATCATGAAATGGTCTCATACAAACGGCTCTTACTCAAGAAATACAAAAGCTATTCTGGTGAAATCATGGCCACTTATAGACCCAATATAGTGCAATTTTATGTAGAAGTTTCAAAACCCTCGCTCAAAGTACGCGCGAGAATCCGATTTTCAAAGTTGGCAGGAAATCGGGATTTATCCATTTCCAAAGCTAACAGTTTGAGGCCCGTTTTCAGTGAATTCTCTGCCAATCTGAACCAAATTTGCAGAATAGGTGCCCAATGGGTCTGGCTAACTCTGCTGAAATTTCGGCGCGAAAATTCCAGTTTTGGCGGGAAATTTAAACTACAAAGTATCCTGCAAAAATTGTTCCTACTAATGTTTAAATTTTCCGCCAAAATTTGAATTTTCGCGCCGAAATTTTTGCAGAGTTATCCAGACCCATTGGGCACCTATTCTGCAAATTTGGTTCAGATTGGCAGAGAATTGACTGAAAACGGGCAATTTTTGTGAACCTCAAAATGTTAGCTTTCGAAATGGATAAATGCCGATTTTCTGCCAAATTTGAAAATCGGATTCTCGCGCGTACTTCGAGCGAGGGTTTTGAAACTTCTACATAAAACTGCACTACGTTGGGTCTATAAGCGGCCGTGATTTCACCAGAATAGCTTTTGTATTTCTTGAGTAAGAGCCGTTTTTATGAGACCATTGTATGATATTCTTATTAGAGTGCGAACAATACCTAAAAAACCCAATACCCCAATACCCAATACCCAATACCAATACCTGAGACCCCCAATACCCCAATACCCAATACCCAATACTTGCGTAGCTGGGCCAAAAATTTAATTTCACTGGACAGGTACATTCTAGTTGTGTACACAAGATTCTTGGCACTGCAATTAAAATTTTTAAGAGGCTGGTTGGGCCCATGCCCAAGCAGGGCGAGAAAATTTTGAAAACTGTGCCTTTCAGAAAGCATTTAGAAGCCGTTTTAGGCGTAAAATTAGCAGAAATTAACAGTTGTGGTACTTAATATTTCGTAATTCAGTCGTGTTTCTTACTTCCGGCGATTTTTTCCTAACTCGGCCGGAAATTGTGTGCACCACCGCCATGGGTACAGTGCTAGTACATTACGGTGACATTAAATGTCACCATTTCTATTTTAGATAAGAATAGAGAAATTAATTACTGGTGTAGCGCTTAGAAAAGCGTACACTTTAGGAAATTCCACTAACGTTTAGCTGATTAGGCCGTCCATAAACCATGACATTCTAGAGGGAGAGGGGGTCGGCTGAAATGCGACGATAGACGACACAAGGAGGGGAAGGGGTTAGCAAAGAACGACGTCGCTTTTTTCGGAATTTTAGGGAACTTTGATTGTATTATTTTCAATTTAAGTACATTCTGTCAAAGGTTTCTACAATGCGGAAAAGTTTCTCAGAGTGGTTGTAGGGATTTATTCTATTGATTGCGCAGTATGCTAACAAGAAAACAAGATATGTACTGCACTTTTATCGGGAGGGGGGTAAGCCTAAAACGACGTCGTCTAGGGGCAGGGGGCTCCGAAAAAATCGCGATTTAGAACAGCGTCGTTTTTGGACGGCTCCTTAACGCGAAAACCGAATAATCGATCAACTTTTTCCATTTTTCTCAGATCAATTTTTCAGGTCAACATCGATTTTTCTCTATTTTTAATTGTCCAATTTAGTATTGGGTATTGGGGGGTAAAAACCCCAATACCCAATACCCAATACCCAATACCTGGAAAACACCCCAATACACCCAATACCCAATACCCAATACCAGTTCGCACTCTAATTCTTATATTCGTTTAAATTTCCCGCCAAAATTTGAATTTTCGCGCCCAAATTCTAGCAGAGTTAGCCAGACCCATTGGGCACGTACTCTGCAAATTTGGTTCAGATTGGCAGAGAATTGACTGAAAACGGGCAATTTTAGTGAACTTCAAAATGTTAGCTTTGAGAATGGATAAATCCCAATTTTTTGCCAACTTTGAAAATCGGATTCTCGCACGTACTTTGAGCGAGGGTTTTGAAACTTCTACATAAAATTGCACTATATTGGGTCTATAAGCGGCCGTGATTTCACGGGCGTAGCTTTTGTATTTCTTGAGTAAGAGCCGTTTTTATGAGACCATATGATTTTCGTATTTTCGTTTAAATTTTTTGCGAAAAAAAAAAATTTTGCGCGGAAAAGGGAAACAAAAGGAGCGGGAAAAATGGGGCACCTACCCTGAAAATTTGGTTCAAATTCGTTGGGGATTGGGTGAAAAAAATTTTTTTTGGGGAACCGGAAAGAGGGGAGGGGATTTTTTTTTTGTTGTACTGTATGTTTATTTTTTTTAGGTAAGCCAAACCGAAAGTTTAAGAGTCAGTTCGCGAGAGAATCGACCCTGCTATGTGCAAGTCGAAAAATCGGCCATCGTGAAAACTTAGCCCTGGGGTCTCCGGTTTGGGGAAGTTGTACCTAACGATGACTTGTGCTAAACCTGAAGAGCACAGCCCTCTAGGTGCCCTGGTCCGGCAGAGCCAGCCCTCGGAAGCAGGGTGGGCAACCATCAAAATCGGACTGTCAATAGGTCATATTTGACTGAGTGTCACTTGCGATCCAAAGCAGCTAGAACGTTGTGCTTGGTGCCCAACGAATCGCCATGACATGGGCTTTCGTTTGCCGCATAAGTAGTACTGCTTCGCTGTTTCGTTCTCTAACCACGACATCGAATGTGAAAAAATCCGCAAAAAAATTTCATGGTGAAGTTCACTAAATTAGATTTTTCTCGAAAATAAAAAAAGGTACCCTCGGGATTTTTTTATATTTTATAGCCCTGTGAATTGCGCTTCTAACGGTGTATAGAAAGTGGCAAAAACGCATGCCTCTGCATATCAAATTTCCACTCAAAGTTCAAAGATAACCAAAAATTCGCTTATTTACCACTATTTAAGCATGTATCCCATGCCTATTTATGTATGTATGTATGTATGTATGTATGTATGTATGTATGTATGTATGTATGTATGTATGTATGTATGTATGTATGTATGTATGTATGTATGTATGTATGTATGTATGTATGTATGTATGTATGTATGTATGTATGTATGTATGTATGTATGTATGTATGTATGTATGTATGTATGTATGTATGTATGTATGTATGTATGTATGTATGTATAATTATGCTTAGTAGGAAGTTGATTCATTAGAAACTGATAATGAATTTCATAGTGAGAAATGACCAAACTAAGCTACATCAATGGCGTATCCAGGATTTTGCTAAAGGGGGGTTGTAAATTTTTGAAGTTGCCTGGTTGGGCCCCTGCCCAACAAGGGCGAGAAAATTTTGAGAAATTAGCCTTCTAAAAATGGCTTTTAAAAGATATTCTGATCATAAAATAGACAGTTTTAGATCATGGTTAGACAGTTTGAGTACATAATTCCTTCATTTCTCTGATTTTTAGTCAATTTTCCTTCCTACCTCCGCCGCAAAGGTGGGTGTACCCACCCTACACGCCCTGGATACGCCACTGAACTATGTATCAGTCAAGGATCACTTATCAGATCACCCATTCCTGTTGCGCCACAATTCGTCTTCAACATTGACATGGTTGTGATCATTTATGTAAGCATCACAGTGGATGTATATGTACTCATCAGTATCTTGGGGCTGTTCAATGTCAAGTTGCTCATCTTCATTTTCAGGAACTAAAAGATAACACAAGACAATGAAGAAAATTTGCTGCGTCCCTATTACTCTGAGTATGCTGTCGCTTTTGTGCAGGTCCTCTTGCCCTGGTAGCCCTGCCATCACTGCGTGCTTTGCGTGAAAAGTAGGACATAATTTGTTGCTCCGTAAGGTACTCGTTTGGCTGGAATCGAAGTGAAGCTGCAACATATGTACATGAATGTAATAATTAGGATTAGGTTTCAGTTCATGTGCTAACCACTAGAATCCCGAACATAAGGCATTTCCTTTGCCAGTGTCCCAGCATTATGCTTCATTCGGTCTGTACGACCTTCATCAAACTTCTCATCCAGCCAAGCCACCTGGTTCGAGTTAAAGCGAATGTTTGGTGAAGATTCACGCAGAGCCCAACCTGGTTCTAATGGCTTATGTCCTGCGATGCATTGACTATTGATCGCTTCTTCAGTATCAACCTCCCTTTTGAGTTGTTGATGGATGTCATTTGAACTTGTGAAAATATTCTCAAGATTGTTCTGATAGATTTGCTGAGCCACATCCTGCATTGTTTGTTGCTCTGGAATCATCTGATGGGTACCAGTGATGAGTCACTGGTACCCATCAGATGAGTGTCTGATGAGATTTCCGTAAAACTGGTATTTTCGGCTGCACCCTTCTTCAGGGCAATCAAAAAGTTCGTTTTCATTCGCAGTCTCGAAAACCACTGTTTTGTCAACTTCCATTTCATCATCATCATCAGACTCATCAGTGCTTTGAACACGCTGCTGGGACAATTGGACTTGATCAGGTTGTGCCAGTGTTGGGTCTTCAATGTCGCTTTCTGGATCAAGCACGCCTTGATCATTTTCTGCTTCTGCTGTGTTGATTTGATCTGTTGGGTAGAAAGAAACACCAACTGGCTTCCAGTAGTCTTTCCCTGGGATCTGGTACTGCAGATCTTCATGATATTCCAGTGTTGTACTGAACCTTTCTTTATTTCCTTTGTTTTCCCATACTTTCTTTGGAATCACTCTGCCCTCGACAATGTTTGGCTTCGCCAAGCCTCCAAAACACCATCATAAATACCAGCAGAGGGGTCAACATACATACATACATACATACATACATACATACATACATACATACATACATACATACATACATACATACATACATACATACATACATACATACATACATACATACATACATACATACATACATACATACATACATACATACATACATACATACATACATACATAAATAGGCATGGGATACATGCTTAAATAGTGGTAAATAAGCGAATTTTTGGTTATCTTTGAACTTTGAGTGGAAATTTGATATGCAGAGGCATGCGTTTTTGCCACTTTCTATACACCGTTAGAAGCGCAATTCACAGGGCTATAAAATATAAAAAAATCCCGAGGGTACCTTTTTTATTTTCGAGAAAAATCTAATTTAGTGAACTTCACCATGAAATTTTTTTGCGGATTTTTTCACATTCGATGTCGTGGTTAGAGAACGAAACAGCGAAGCAGTACTACTTATGCGGCAAACGAAAGCCCATGTCATGGCGATTCGTTGGGCACCAAGCACAACGTTCTAGCTGCTTTGGATCGCAAGTGACACTCAGTCAAATATGACCTATTGACAGTCCGATTTTGATGGTTGCCCACCCTGCTTCCGAGGGCTGGCTCTGCCGGACCAGGGAACCTAGAGGGCTGTGCTCTTCAGGTTTAGCACAAGTCATCGTTAGGTACAACTTCCCCAAACCGGAGGTCCCAGGCCTGAGTTCGATTTTTCGACTTGCACATAGCTGTGAAGAACAAGGGTCGATTCTCTCGCGAACTGACTCTTAAACTCTAATCTAACCTAAGCTAACCTAGCCGAGAACACCAAAACGCAATACGTATGTAATTAAAACGCAATTTCTGAGAGGATTAGGTTGGCTGCTCGTTTTGATCCGGGTCACATCATTGATTTTGCTCATTTTTAAATATGTTGCCATATTTGATGAAAAAATAAGAACCCAGAGAAGTATGAACTCCGGTGGACAGGGTCCCTCTGCAAAGTAGGGGCGGTCGGGCTAAAAAGTACCCTCGCTTCAAGGCGTGATTTTAACCTCATGCGTGTTTGTAGAACGAATTCAGGCACGCCGCTAGATCCGCCACGACTCGGGAATTTTGAAAATGGTATATAAAGTGCGGTTCGTTGCTTCGTACCGGAGTTACGGGCTAAAAATACGGTCGAAGGCCAAAATTTGGCACAACCGGCCAACACATTTTGGATAATTATTTCCCATAAGCGTTTCTCAACACCTCCAGATTTTTGATATTATTTAGCCTACTAAAATGCATGCAAATTATGGGCCCATGATTGTGCGCCGTTCGATGCAGAATTGAGTGTGCAATCCAGCCGTGTTCGCTGATGTATCTGCTGATTTTGAATATCGCATTAATTTTCTGAACACTCACTTTTGACTCCGAAAACCAGACCCAAAATTTTTTTATCAGCTATTTGGCATAAAAATTCTTTTCAAACTATTTGAGTAAAAATTG
Source organism: Sabatieria punctata (assembly GCA_030248155.1). NCBI lineage: Eukaryota > Metazoa > Nematoda > Chromadorea > Araeolaimida > Comesomatidae > Sabatieria > Sabatieria punctata. The sequence continues at coordinate 102,780 of JASANB010003551.1, forward strand.
TTCCTTGGCGGAATCTTTCAACGCTGATTGTAAATATCACGTTATATATTTGCATTCATCCAGTGTTTAACGTGAAAATCAACTTCACAGTTTATATTTTAGGCATACATTATTCTCTACATCCTCAGATACTGCATCAATTATTCTAAAAAGGTTACGATTTGATTATCAGGGAAGGGATCAGAACATTCTTTATGCACGGCACTCTATGGTCCTATCTAGAATTCGCTTAGGTTAGCAAATAGCCACCACGCCAACGTACTGTATAAATTATAACTTTGTCCCTAAACCTGTTCAGGGTGAATTTTGTCCACGCCAAATCCATAACTGGTTTTTAAAAAGACCAGACTGTAACACTCTAGTACACTACATGTAGTGATAGCGTCTCTATACTCGATTTGTATTACACTTGTGCCAATGAGAAAGTACTATTTTCAGCTGCAACTTTATTGAGGTACATTGTACATGGTATAGTATATAGTCTATATTCAATGCCCTGTTTTTTCTAGAAAACATATAGACCTAACTTCATAGTCCATGCGACAGCCTCGATGAAGTTGTCAACCCATACATGTAACAGGTCGTTCGCCAATGTGGGAGAGGTATAGGGTCTGTCGCTTACTGTTATTTTACTATAGTATAGTAAAACAAAAATTAGTAATACTAGTGGTATTTTACTAGTAGTAAAATAATAGTAAAAAGTAAAATTAAGAGCCAATAGTAAAGTAAAAATTAAATTAAATAGCTAAAGGCCTTCAATAGTAAAATGGAAATTTTACTACTATTTTACTAAATAGTTTTTGGTGAATTCCAGTCAAAATCTTGATCAATTTTGCAATAAAAGATTTGTAGGTTCACTCTTGTCAGTCAAATTTCACACATTTTTGTCTCTAAAATTCTGGACATCTGCGTGTCATGATCCAATTTAGCAACCATTTGGATCATGATTAATCATCAACAAAATCTTCGCATCATTGATGCAAAATACCACATTATGACTTGTAAAATCTTAGTAAAATGGTAGTAAAATTAGTAAAAGTATTAGTAAAACAAAAATTAGTAAAATCGGAGCTGCTGGGTAGTAAAACAAAATTAAAAATTAAATTCAAGAGCTGAATTTGTAGTAAATTTAGTAAATAGTAAAATAAAAATCCACTAGTAAAATAACAGTACTGTCGCTGACCAGCAGGTCTGGGCCCAAATTCTAAGAGAGAGGGTTGGAAAATAAAAACGTTCAAGCAAAGCAAATTTTTGTCATACATTGGTCGGGAAAATCTAGAGGGGACTGGAGGTCGTCTCAGGGGGTCCCAAAAACCAAAAAAGTTTATGAAAACGTCTGTTTTGCCTTTAAAAGCGAAAGAATTTTCTATCCAGTATAAGAGGGAGGGGGCGTTTCGTCAGCCGAGCGGTACTGTACTGGCCTGCGATGAGAGGGAAAACCCCCAAACTCCCCCAGTCCATGTATGATTTTGGGCTAAAAATTGTAAAAAAATCGCTAATTTCGGGTATTACAGCTAAAATGTGCTGTTTTACAGGCGATTGTAGCAATTTTAGTGTCTGAAATTCTAAAAAATTGCTAAAAGTTTGCTTGGCAGAAAAATCGAGGCCTACGGGTTGCAAAAATTGTCTGGGAGTAATCAAGGGTCTGATCCAATCCGTTTGGTGGGTGGCAGACCTCCGAGACCCCTGTTACATGTATGAGTCAATCCTGGCAAACTGTTCCTAGAACGCTCATTTGAATATATTGTAGTGTAGTGGCTTGTTGGAAATACTAATGTTCCCTTCATGAAGTTTAGCTGCAGCATCTATCCCTCCTTTTCATACATGGGCTAGAATTTAGGGTTATAAGCTATAGATTGATGACCCTATTTGCCCAGTAGGCATATTCTAGATGGGTCCATAGAGTGTCGTGCATCAAGAAGGTTCTGATTCATTCCCTGACAACCAAATCGTAACCTAACCAGAATAATTGCTACACTATCTCACAGTGGCGTATCCAGGATTTTGGAAAGGGGGGGGTGTAAAATTTTGAAAGTGCCTGGTTGGGCCGCTGTCCAACCAGGGTAAGAAAATTTAGCAAAATTAGCCTTCAAAAACGCGTTTAAAACGCATTCCGAGCTTAAAATTAACAGAATTACAAGTTTTAGTAGTTTATAATGGCCTGGTTGGGCTTCCGCCCGACCAGGGCGAGAAAATTTTGAAAATTTGGCCTTCAAAAACGCATTTAGAAGGCGTTCTGAGCACAAAATAGACAGTTTTAGTACATAATTCATTAGTTTCTTATATTTTTGATAGACTTTTTCTTCCTACCTCCACCGCAAAGGGGGGTGTACACACCCTACACCCCCTGGCTACGCCACTGGTATCTCAGGATGTTGAAAGTAATGTTCATATCTACCGAAAATTGCCTAAAATGGAAAGTTTTAAGTTCAGTTTCAGGTTAACTGCAAAAATAGATGTCATATTCGTATGTAATCAGCGTTGAAAGATCCCTCTAGGAGCCGGCACAGTTGGTGTAGTGGTTTAGGCCACATGGCCACTGTGCGCGACGTCGTGCGCTCATCCACTCGGCGGGGCAAGTTTCTTGCTGCAAAGAGTTGGTCGTCGGCATAAAGCTCCACCCAGGCCACCGAAAACTGGTTACAGCGAGTAGGTAAAATGGGAACCAACTGGATCTGCCGTTGCACCGAAAGCCGCTCCAAAAAGCATGCCGCGTTGGAGGGAAGATCAACGACGTCAGGAGCCGTCTGAGAAACCAGCAATAAGGCCAATACCGGTTTGGCCACTTGGCCGGGCGGCCGTTGGGAGCTGTCGGCACCATGACGTCACCACGCCAGGCACTCGCTTAGTACCTGGCGCCCAACAGCATGGCTTGAGTGGCTTGGCAGTGAAAGAAGGGCAAACGTCCGAGATGACGATATCAGGGGTAACGAAATGGACCGTGCAGGTCTGATCGTAGGGCTGTACATCGTACGCCCCCCCGCCAGATCGGATCGGATCGGATCCCTCTAGGAACAATTTTTACTGAAATCGTTTGAAAAAAATTTATGCCAAATAGACGATAAATAAATTTTGAGTCTGGTTTTGCGGCTTAAGAGCGAGTGTTCATAAAAATAAATTGATATTCGAAGTCAGCGTTTAAAAGTTGATCCTGGAACTCAATTTTTGTGCAAATTAGCGAAAAACGTTTTTCGGTTCTCCATTCAGGGTCCATTTTGATTCCTCTTGTCCCACCTAACATACGCCCATATTTTTCATGTATGCAACATTTAGTAGGTTAAATAATATAAAAAATCTGGATGTGTTGAGAAACGCTTATTGGAAAGAATTATCTAAAATGTGTTGGCCGGTTAGGTCAAATTTCGACCTTCGACCGTGTTTTTAGCCCGTAACTCCGGCAAAGAGCATCGAACCGCACTTTAGATACCATTTTCAAAATTTCCGAGCCGTTTCGGATCTGTTGGGGTGCCTGGATTTGTTCTACTGTACAGGCACGCATAAGATTAAAATCACGCTTTGAAATGAGGGCACTTTTCAGCCTGACCACCTACTTTGGAGGGGACCCTGGCGTTCAGGGAGTAGAAAAGGAATTCATACTTATGGGTTCGTATTTTTTCATCGAATATGTTAACATATGTAAAAATGAGCAAAATCGGTGATTTGACCCAGATCGAAATGCTTTATGAGAATCAAAATTCTCTCAGAAATTGCGTCTTAAATCAAAACCAACCCAATTCAAATCGAAACGAAACCAAGCTAAAACAACTGAATCAATCAACCAACCAACCAAAAACTGACTATTGTCTGTCTGCAGCGTTCTTTCACGAGCGTGTGCTTTTTGGTGTCCAACACAACCAATTTGTAGTAGGGGTGGGAGCGAACGTAGCACTGGAGCGTGTTCTGTGCCACGCCGTACTTCTTCTTAGGGTAATCGTGGAGATCTATCACCACAAAAATGTCAATGCGGTAGTCCGGCGAACAGTTGAAAGCCCGTCCTGGCTTGAACAGCTCGTCCACATCCATCTCATACTCGTCACTCTCTGCGCTTCTCCACCGAACGCGTTGATACAGCAGCAACACACAAACTGCACTCAGCACACACAACACCACCAGACGTGTGTGGAAGGAACCGCTGAAATGGAGAGTAAAGCTTTATCACTCCCTTTCACTTCTACGTACGTACTTCAATGCTGTTCGTCTAAGCATCAGACTTAACGGCCGCATTCTGCCAAACAACTACGCAACAAAACAAAATTATTATGCAAATTTTTTACACATCCTCTAACACAACAGCACTAGAACACAAACCCGCAGTTAACCTTTTAGTTCGGTTTCTTCTATCTAACAGGTCATTCGCCGATGGTGGGCGGTTGGGGGGCTGGCGAGATCGGCCTGGTGAGGAGGGCTGAACTCAAATTTTGTTGAGGGGGTTGGGCAGAAAAAAACGCTGAAAAATCGCAATTTTGGGTTCAAATACAACTAAAAAGTGAGGTTTTACCGGCGATTTTAGCAATTTTAGTGTCTGAAATTGAAAAAATTGGCTTAAAAAGTTACTTATAAAAATCGGATGGGGTCGGAAAAATCGTCTGGGGGTCTGGCCTAAGTCGGGTGGGGGCAGGGCAGACCCCCAGTTATACATGTATGTAAATAAATTATTTGGTAAGTAAATTATAATATTAATTACATTTAAAAATATTTACTTAGCAACAGAATTCTGATGATCCAAGCATGCTAGCAGCTTGTGATTTGGCTGTGAAAGAAGGCCGATAGGTGAAATTGAAATACCAAAAGATTTGATCGTAGGAAGGACAGTTTGTAGGAGTCGTCCGTCACAGCGTATCGCACTTCTGTCGCAAAAACGAACCAGGTTCTGTTTAAAGACAAGTTTTTTTATCAAGGCGTCTTTTTCCTATTAATCATTGTCACTGGGGGTAGTGTCTTTTAATCCATCCGACCGGTGCGTAGTTTCCATCTACTAGAAACATTTTCAATTTTCTTTTCTTTTTATCTTTTCTTCAATGATGAACAATATGCGAGCAAAGCAATTGAATCAGCTGAAAATTGCTTTTTCAGTTCTGGAAACAAAACTGCATTTTTGAGAGACTGTTTGTTTGTAGCATATTTATTTTTGCTTTTATTAAGATTTGGTTCGGACCGGAAGAAAGCAATGAGCGCTACCGTGAATGCTGTTGTTAAGCTGTCGGACCTTCAGCCTAAAGTGGATGCACGGATCCGAGCCATTCCCGACTTTCCGAAGAAGGGCATTCTATTTCGGTCAGTTTTTTATTTATTGTAGGTAGATTGATTGATTACGTGAGGCTGTTTCGTGGGGAGATGATAATCACTGGAATGGAACGCTGGAATGGAATGGAAAGGCCATGCTAATCGCTGGAATGGAACGGATATCACTGGAACGGCTAATTAGACTGTCAAAACGCTCTAAGCGCATACTGCAACTATTTACTAGATTGTATGGGAAAAATGTGGGTCACTAAAGTACATTTCAAAATAGAGCAAATTCTGTGTTTTTTGCGAATAACTCCTTATGGCTGCGTCGGATCGTTTTTGTCTCATAACCAAAGTTGTAGAGGGGCTCGAGCTCTGTACAATAGTGTAACTTAATCTGCGCAACGCTCCCTTGTAACGCTAATTTGCGCAACGGAAAAAAATCAGCTTTTTCTGTAGCTGGGCTGAATGCGATTTTTTCAATGAATCTGAATCTACAGACCATGAGGATTCCGAAAATGTACTTATATTTGCCGTAGGTCCAACGGTTCCAAAGTTATAGACCCCTAAATTTTACTAAAAATGCGAAAAATGGCCAATTTTGGCGATTTTCACTTTTCTGGGGGCGGGATTGAAATAACTCGGGACCAAGTCAACCGAGTTGGCTGAAATTCACATATATAGTGTAAAATTTAGTTTTACATCGATTGAGACACATAAGAACCCTGAAAAATTGACCCTGATACCGTAATCCCAGTTTTTCCAAGATTAGGTCATTTGATTATTCCTCTGTTAGTATGTTTTTCTTTTAGCCACCACTGTGGTTATATGTTTTCTTGTATTCCGAATCGATTTCAAGCCCTTCTAAAGCCATTCGGGTACTGTAGTATGTGGTCCTGGCAGGAAAATAACTTTTCGTCAATTTACGTTGTTCCTGCGGCAAAGAAATGCCGGATAGAGTGGGCATTAAGGGTTTTCATGGTCAGGGAATCCATTGCTGACATAACTATAATCACTTGGATACTGTATTTTGAGGTCCCAACACAAAAATTGTTATTTTGCGTTTATGCATGCCTGGTGCATGGAAATGCTCTATAGAGAAGGCAATAAAGGTTTTCAGGGGTGGGGAATCTATTTTTGACATAATCATCATCGGTGGGTTACTGTATTTTGAGGTCCCGACGAGAAAATTGTTATTTTTTGCTGTTTGGGTGTTTCTATTGTAAGGAAACGATGAATTGACAAGCACTGAAGGTTTTCGGCATCAGCGAATTCATTTAGGGCAAAGCGAATGTCACCACTGGATTACTGTATATTGTGGTCCTGGATTAAATGTACAAACTTGCAAGTTTGATTACCTGCTTTATCCAACTTTTCCTTACATCAGAAACACCTAATCGCAAAAAATAACAATTTTCTCGTCGGGACCTCAAAATACAGTAACCCTGCGATGATGGTTATGTCAAAAGTAGATTCCCCACCCCTGAAAACATTTACTGTCTACTGTATAGAGCGTTTCCTTGCACCAGGCATGCATAAACGCAAAACAACAATTTTCGTGTTGGGACCTCAAAATACAGTGTTCCAGCAATTATAGTTACGTAAGCAATGGATTCCCTGACCATGAAAACCTTTAATGCCTACTCTATCCAGCATTTCTTTGCCGCAGAAACAAAGTAAATCGACAAAATGCAGTTTTCGCGTCAGGACCACATACTACAGTACCCGAATGGCTTCAGAAGCGCCTAAGATCGATTCAAAACACTTAAAAGTACATTTTTAACCACAGTGGAGGGCTTAAACTACTACATACTAGCAGAGAAAAAATCAAATGACCTAATCTTGGACAAACCGAGATTACGGTATCATGGTCAATTTTTCAGGGTTCTTATGTGTCTCAATCGATGTAAAACTAAATTTTACACCACATTTGTGAATTTCAGCCAAATCGGTTGACTTGGTCCCGAGTTATTTCAATCCCGCCCCCAGAAAATTGAAAATCTCCAAAATTGGCCATTTTTCGCATTTTTGGTGAAATTTAGGGGTCTATAACTTTGGAACCGTTGGACCTACGGCAAATATAAGTACATTTTCGGAATCCTCATGGTCTGTAGATTCAGATTCATTGAAAAAATCGCATTCAGCCCAGCTACAGAAAAAGCTGATTTTTTCCGTTGCGCAAATTAGCGTTACAAGGGAGCGTTGCGCAGATTAAGTTACACTATTGTACAGAGCTCGAGCCCCTCTACAACTTTGGTTATGAGACAAAAAACGATCCGACGCAGCCATAAGGAGTTATTCGCAAAAAACACAGAATTTGCTCTATTTTGAAATGTACTTTAGTCCATCGAAAAATATTGCGATTGGAACATTTTGTTTGGTACTGGAAGCTTAATAATAATAATAATAACTTTATACAACGCACATGCACATGTACACCAGATACAATCCAGCAATAACCCAGATGGGCCACACGCAAAGCAATCAGAATGGGCCGAGATGGACTCGAACCCGCTATGTGTCATGCATGGCGTGCTTGGCAGCCGAGAAACTCACCAATACACCACAGACGCAGACAAGCTTGTTTGTTCGATCTGAAGGCAGGAGACCTATTGCCTCTACATGTCAACCACCCTGATTTTAAACCTTATTTTCAACCTTTAAGCTTGTTAAGCTCAGATTTAGGCTAAGGAAATTAAGTCTTCGTGGCTGGGGAACGGACCAGAATCTGAACAAAGAGAGCTATACAGCTGCCAAGAAGTGTTCTCGGTTGTTTCAGAAGAATTAACGGGATTAGGGCAGTACTACACTTTATCAAACGCTCCGGCCATCTATAAATTCCGTAATGGCACTTTGGGTCGTTTTCGGACACACCTCCCCCTGGTAATAGGTCGAACAAAATTTGCTAAGCTCCTCCTCTAATTACGTAATTATTTGGATACCCCACAATTTTTAAATTTTTGATTTGCAATAATATTTTTATCGTTGTTCTCAGGGACCAAGCAAATAATTGAATAGTTGGTTTTGTGGTATTGTCAGGGAGGAGGCCCATCCCCCCCACTCAGCGCCGCCGCAGCCGGATTACGATATGCGCTAATTCTTCTATGTTTGGTGTGAAAATATTTTTCTTCCCGTCCGCCGAGATTTTTGAGAGGTCAGAAATGATTTTATATTTGAAAAATGCGTCTCTAGGAGTTCTTTTATGTTTCTAAAACAGGCCCTCCAGAGCGTGCCTATACTGATGCGTCCCTCTAGGGGTATTTTTACGTTTTTAAAACAGGCCCTCCGGAGCGTTTCTATACCGATGCGTCCCCTAGGGGTACTTTTATATTTTTGAAACAGGCCCTCCAGAGTGTGCCTATACCGATGCGTCCCCTAAGGGTACTTTTATGTTTGGAAAACAGGCCCTCCATAGCGTGCCTATACTGATGCGTCCCTCTAGGGGTATTTTTATATTTGGAAAACAGGCCCTCTGGAGCGTGCCCTGTACTGATGCATCTCTAGGGGTACTTTTATATTTGGAAAATTGTCAGGCCCAGACCCAACCCAGGCTTCCAATTGTTGGTGACGGTAAATAGGTAAATGGGAACCGAACCGGAGCTGCCGTTACACCTGATGACAGCAAAGGGGAGGGATGTTTGCACTTGCAGGCAGGTATTCCGAAAATAATTGGCATACCTGGTATTGGTATATAATATCGGTATGTACTACCACTTGTCTGTGAAGTCGTTTAAACTACGCGCGCTTTGTGTTATTTCACATGCAGCAATATTACAGTAAGCCACCGCGGCAGCGCCGGGTGGGGGGAATGGGCCGGGCATCGTATTGTCACTCTATTATATTATGGAACCACGAAAAAATAGCCAGTATAATACAGTCAGGCACTTAACGCCGTTTATGGTACTGACACCATATAAGGTGCCGGTACCATATATGGCATACATGTAACAGCTCCGGGCCGACCTGGGGGGAGGGGGGTAGGGGGGTTTTCCTCAGGTGGGGGGCGAGGGGGGTTCGACCAGGTGGGGGGTCCCAAATTTCGAAAAGCTCCAAAACGCCTAGAAATGCGTTTCTAGCACGTTTTTTTCAGTAAGGACGCTAAAAATCGCTATTTTAAGCTGCCAAATAGCGTTTTAAAGCTAAAAACAAGCAAAAAATGACAAAAAGAGCTTTCAAAAACACCGATTTTTCTTAAATATCAGCAGTGGAAACGCCAAATTCGGTTTCCAAAGGCTTTTCAAGTGAATTTTAGGCTAAAAATTAGTGATTTCTGAGCCAGTTTGTTAATACTGGAGCCACTACTAGTACTTGTATTTTTTGGTCAGTGGGAGGGGTCCCTTAACCTGTCTCGGGGGGTGAGGGGGGTTTAGCCTTTCCAGCAGGGGGTAACCCCCAAACCCCCCTAGTACATGTATGATATATGGTACCGGTACCGTAGGTAGTGGTACCATATATGGTACACCCCCACATTCGGGTTCTGTGGTGGTACCATAATATGGTCCCCCTACCTTCGCATTGTTACCGGTACCGGTACCATATATGGCAGCGGCACCTTATATGGTGTCGGTACCATAAACGGCGTTAAGTGCCTGACTGTAATATTGATGTGAAATCAGTCTGGATTACAGTGCCTTAAAAGTAAAAATGCCCACTGTATGTTGAAATAAAGGTATTCCATGGCCCAAAAGGTCAATCAATTAACAGTCCAGAACAATTCCCCAAGCCGGCACAGTTGGTGTAGTGGTTTAGGTCGCAAAGCCACTGTGCACGATGTCGTGCATTCATCCACTTGGCAGGGCAAGTTTCTTGCCGCAAAGAGTTGGTCGTTGGCACAAAGCCCCACCCAGGCCACCGAAAGTTGTTACAGCGAGTAGGTAAATGGGAACCGACTTGAGCTGCCGTTGCACCTAAGAACTACAAAAGCAACCACACAGGTGTTGGGACGTATGGGAATGGGGACAGCTACCATTGAGACCCACCCAGACTGACATGGAGTATGTGTTTACGCTAGTAGTGAAGGCAGCGAAAGAAGGGCAGGATGCATATGGGTGTGCGTGATGGGCCTGCAGTGTGGCCTAACGCAGGGGCTACGATGGCCCCGCCCAGTCAATCCAACCATCCATCCATGTAGTATTTCTGCTTGCTGTTTTTTGTATACATTGAAGTTTCAAATTTTGTCAAGTGAATGTAGGGCCAAGTTCAGGCTAAAAGCTTATATGCCTTATGTAATCCAAAAAAGTGCTAGTCTAGGGCTGTTCCGTTGGGGTAGTGACCCATACAGTCGAGTAAATATTTGCAGGATGCGTTTAGAGCGTTTTGGTCTAATTAGCCGTTCTATTCCAACGATTCTCATGACCATTTCATTCCATTCCAGTGATTCTCATCTCCCTGTTTCGTGGACACGGTGCTTACCATAGTTTCAGTCCAAAAACCATTTCACCAACATTAAATTAAAAAAGTACGGCAGCGGCTATTAATTTCTTGTTAGCTTTTAATCTCAGAAGTGCCAGATTTTTGTGAATTCATAGTGTTTATTGAATTTTTATAAATAAAACCTAATTGAAAATATTTCTTCTGATTTACCGTACCAGCATCATGGCCATTCCGTTTTTGGGCTTGTTTGGTTTATTCTTATTGGTAGAAGAAGACATAGGCTAAGGGGGTTGACCATCTCAGGCTCCGACGACCGAATTTTTTTGGAAGAATTTTGTATAGAAAATTATGATAAAAGTATGCCTAGATTAGGTAGCCGTAAATAAGTCAGAATAACTTATTTTAACCTATTTTAACGAAAACCCTTGATCGCATTTTTCGGCTTACCATCCCCTTAACCCCCATCAGCCGCCGCTACCCCCCTCAGCCCCTCAGGATTTGAAAATTTACCACCCCTCAGCCGAAATGCTAGCCCATGTCTGGGTGGAGGAAGGCCCCCACATATGTATTGTATGTGTTGGTTGGTACTGCCTATTAGCTAAGCTAAGAAGAAAGAATAGCTTGTAAGGATGCAGTTTCTGAGAGGATTAGCCTTTGATAACAAGGGAGTCTCCACAAATCGGGTCATGGTCATAGCACCGATTTTGCTCGTTTTTTATACAAGTTTTCCAAACAACCTTTCTTAACAACCGGTATGTAAGGATGTTTATACAAAAATATGAGTTGCCCAAAGTATCTCTGGCACAGATCATCGAATCACACTTTAGATACTATATTCGAAGTGCTAACTTTAACAAGATTGTAGAGGTTATTTCTATGAATTTTTGATTCTTGGGTTAATTTCAAATTTTTACCCAACGTGAAAAACCTCTGGTTGATAAATGTTGATAAATGATCAGATATGGCTTCGTTTTCGAATGGTCCTCTAGGGCTTTAGATAATGTGAGCTGTGGCTGATTTAATCTTTCATCATCTACTGTACAGAATGTGCAAATGACTTGCTGTTTTCAGTGACATTATGCCTCTTTTCCAAGCTCCACAGTTGGTAGATCAAATCTGTCAGGCAGTGGCCCAGCACATCAAGCAGAAGGCTGTTAAGATTGACGTTGTAGCTGGATTGGAAGCCAGAGGTATCTCCACTACCGCCTCCAATTTTTATAACTACCAAAAAATTTCGTGAAGGGGATGTCGGTGGGACGGAACACCCCTGTGTCTTGCACCCATGTTTATTTGCATTGTTCAATTAAGGCGAGTTTGTTTTACAGGTTTTCTGTTCGGTCCTCAAATCGCTCGCTATCTGAACGTGCCATTTGTGGCGGTGCGAAAGAAAGGAAAACTCCCCGGAGCTGTGATCAGAGCTTCCTATGTCAAAGAATATGGAGAGGTAGAGTGACCTCTCTTTATCATTAGTAGTTATTTTATTAACCACCAAACTTTCTAGGACATCCTTGAAATACAGGCGGACGCTGTTAGTTCTGGTTCAAAGGTGCTCATATTTGACGATCTAATCGCCACTGGAGGTTGGATTATTGTTTGCTGTGTAGATACTGACTGACTGACTGACTGACTGACTGACTGACTGACTGACTGACTGACTGACTGACTGACTGACTGACTGACTGACTGACTGACTGACTGACTGACTGACTGACTGACTGACTGACTGACTGACTGACTGACTGACTGACTGACTGACTGACTGACTGTCTGTCTGACTGACTGACTGACTGACTGACTGACTGACTGTCTGACTGACTGACTGACTGACTGTCTGTCTGACTGACTGACTGTCTGACTGACTGACTGACTGACTGACTGACTGACTGACTGACTGTCTGTCTGTCTGACTGACTGACTGTCTGACTGACTGACTGACTGACTGACTGACTGACTGTCTGACTGACTGACTGTCTGTCTGACTGTCTGACTGACTGACTGACTGACTGACTGACTGACTGACTGACTGACTGACTGACTGACTGACTGTCTGACTGACTGACTGACTGTCTGATCAATTGATTGTCAGGCACTCTAAAAGCGGCAGTGGAGCTGATGAAGAAGGCGGGCGCAGTTGTCGCTGAAATTTTCTGCCTTGTTGAGCTGAGCGATCTGAAGGGAAGGAGCTTACTGCCTCAGGACATTCCCCTTACCACCCTTTCCAAGTACTGATGCTTAATGTGACATTTTTGCTGGCTAGTGAGTTAAAGACGGGTGATGGCACTCACTTATAATAGCGTTTTAGACCTCAGACTCGTGCTGTACTACCTGTTTATTGTAGAGTTTACTACAATTGTATCTTCATACATGTAGTGCTTAATGACATAAAACTTTCCAAATTCCGAAAATTCCGAACAAGTTTTATCTCTCATTGATGGCAACCCAACAGCGGGAAAACACGTAGTGCTTCCTTTTACGATAAACAGTTTTACCGTAACTCTCTTGAAGATCAGGAATTTACATTTTGGTTAGTGGGCTGTGTACATGTATGGATGAAAGAGCAACGCTGCGACCTTTTGGTCAAAACGTGTTTGTCTTTCTTGTGTCATAAATTGCGACTGTCCGCCTTATTAGGCTGGTTGGTAATCATAATTCTTTCTGTGTCACACTGATTGTGAAATATTACATACATATACATAGTTTGAACTTTTGTAGGTAGGGTGTTACAAAAACAAATGAGCAAAGGTAATTTCAGCGAACGTTTTGTTTTGTTTTGTTTTATACCTATGTACTACCAATACCGAATAGTTCAGTATCGGACAGAAATGTCCATCCCTTTTTCGAGCTTAACTCAAAGGACTAGTTCTCGGTCATTTCTTAAAGTAAGTAAAGTAAGTAAGTTTGTTTAGTTAACAAAACACAATACAAGCCCAAGACAGACCAGACAGATTTTCAGACCCAGACCCTTTGCAAGTTTCAGAACCAGACTCTTTGAATTAACGAAAAAAACGTTGTTTTTTCTGTGTACTACCCTAATTCTTTGTTTTCGGCTCATGAAACCTGAGCTACTCAGAATTTTGGCACCAAACGTCTACAGTATATACCCAGTCATTTTGTTAATTAATCCTAAAAATTTGAAAGAAATAGATAGCGAATTGACCAAGAACGAATCGTTTGAGTAAAGTTTGAAAAAAGGGGGACATTTCCGCCTATATACTGTATTTTTGTAATGTCAAAAGTGTTTCTAATTCGATTCTCACCAATGATTGACCTGTGAGTAACAAGGAATATGTTAATATTTTTGTAACACCGTGTTCCAACATTGGCATATAGGAAGTTGTTGTGATCAAAAGTTCCCGTTAAAGATATTACGCTTGTTATACTTGTATGATTTTAGCAATAAATTTTCTGAAGTACTAAAATGTCTTGGTGTAATGTATTAGTAAAATTAGGTAATAGCATACATAGGCCCCGGGGTCTGTGGGAGGTTTGCCTACCCTCCAACCTGGGCTCGATTCCACAAAGGACTCTACCCACCTAGAGCCGACTTTCGTTCCTGACCCCACCCACCAAACTGGCCGCCACCCCGCCCAAACCGGTAGGCCCCAAAATTTTTAGATTTTTACTATCCCCACCCATTTCTCCAGCCCATGTATAGATAATAGCAAGAATGTACATTCAAAAGTGCCATTGCAGTAAGCTGGTTCAAAACTGGTGATTCGAAATTGCGGTAGGTTGATGTTTCTGTTGTAGCCCAACGGTTTCTCCGAAAACCAATCCACCTTCATGCGATCGTCTGTGTGCGCATCTAAATGATTGAATAATTGAATAAGGAAAGAATGTTCCACTGAGCGGCCGGCCGCTTGTAGCAGCGTGGCCATGCGCTGCAACAAAATTTCGGGAGGGTGACCGATCGGTCACCCTCCTGAAGAACTCTTAGGCGCCGTATTGCAAGCGAACCCGAGCTCATGCGATACACTCGTTGCTAGGAGACGAGCCAAGTCTTCCACACAGTTTCCTGGGTGACCGTTTTGCCAATCGATAAATGCGCGCAGACAATCGGTAGCTTGGCCGTTGGTGTCTTTTTCCCATAAAAGATTGGTTATCCAAAGATCGCCATTCACCATCACTGGAGGGGTACCTATAAGACACATTTCCTCACTACATTTCTATAGAGTCCTTTCCAAACTTGTTTCTCTTTGAAGCAGCAAAAAATGAAATTACCATACCAAGCCAAACATGTGATGCAACAGCCATGATCAGTGTCTCCATTTGGAATTAGGGCTCACACTTTGTCATCAACTGCTCAAACATTTCTGGCTCTAAACGCCTCAAGTGCATTGCCACATGTTTCATGTGTGTGATGAATGCCTGAAAACCCTTCGTTCCATCCTTATCTCCTTTATGATAGTGCTCCTTGTCCCAACCTTTCAACAGGTTTATAGAAAACGCATGCAAAGATACCAGTTGATCGCACACTGTGAAAACCTATGGTAACAATATCATATGTATAAGCAAATGAGCAGAGCTAGTGCTAGCTAGCTAGCAAACTAGTGAAACCTGTTCTAGACTCAGTCCATCCGCTAGGTTGACTTCAGTGGTGAAGTATGAGAAATCCTGCATTGCCAAAATTCCATCTTGCTTTCGATCCAAATCTACACCTTGGCTGTGGTAGATTTTTGGGCTAACAATTGGCGAATCTTGGCCCAGGAATTTGTAAATGTCCGTTTCTTTCTGATGGCTCATCACCACAAACTTAATATTTCTCTCTTCAGTCATAGTGTCAAGGTAATACTGTTTTTCTTTATCATTAAGCCCGATTTTCTCAACAAGCAGTTGTAGCTTGCGACGGGTTGGTATCTGAAGGTAATTCGGAGAGTTGGTAAGATTTATAGAATATGATGATTTAATCACAGTTTGGAAAAACTGACTCACTTTGACTACCAATCGCTGAGGCAGATCGGTTTCCTCTTCTTCCCAATCGAAAGATATTTTGAAAATGCTGGACATACTGTAAATCCATTATCATCTCCAATCAATTTTACGTCAAAACTCTTGGGCTCTATCTTCACTTCCCTATCACTTTGCAGTTTCTCTACAAAATCTTCCAACGTGGTGTTGGTGTCTCCCAGTAACGGCATTATGAGCACAGGTTAAAACTATTTGAGACCGACCGATTCTGGCTAAAAATAGAACTGATAAAAAACATTTTGCTTATGTGTATATGTTTACTTTTGACAGGAGAGAGAGAGAATATGTGCACCTTATAAAAGCTTCGCAATATGCACAAGGGGTTGGTTACAATGGACTAGTAAAACACTACACACAAAACAACCACACATAGTACAGGGTGTCCCAAAAAAATGACCATTTCTTTTTGCTGCCATTTTCGCAATTTTTGACCAATTGTCTGAAATTTGAAACATAAGTGCCAAAAAAGTGGGAATTTTATGTGTTAAAATTTGGTGCATCAGGATTGACCCAGTCCTGAGAAATTCAACAATATATAAAATTGAGAAATTTCAATTAAATGTAGAAACAGCATCAAAAATGGAAACTTTTCTTTTTGCTGTATCTTCTTTAATTTAGGTCGGAATTGGATGAAATTTAAAATATGTGCGCAGAATAACGGGTTGATTTGTAGATCAAAAGTTGGCTCATGAACCCAGCCCAGCTCTTGACATAAAAAATCCCGATCACAATACAATGACAACATTGATTTTCGCGTCCCTTAGCTGTAATGAAGCTCCTGTAAGCGTAATTCAGTCTGTCACCCCAAACATGCTAAGAAATGTTTATGATGCTTATGGGAAACGGTTGCAGCAGTGTATTAACTCAAACGGAAGTCATCTGGATGGTGTTTTATTCCTTAGTTCTCCGAGTTTGCACGTTCTTCATTTTGCTGCAGTAAAAACTCTGATTTTCTTTAGTTTCCAAGAACTAGCGAAATGGACTGATTAATGCCAGAACTTTTGACCTACAAAATATCTGCGCATATATTCAAAATTTCGTCCAATTCCGACATAAATTAAAGAAGATACAGCAAAATGAAAAGTTTTCATTTTTTATGCTGTTTCTACATTTAATTGAAATTTCGCAATTTTATGTACTGTTGAATTTTTCAGGACTGGGCCAATCCTGATGCACCAAATTTTAACACATAAAATTCCCACTTTTTTGGCACTTATGTTTCAAATTTCAGACAATTTGGTCAAAATTTGCGAAAATGGCAGCAAAAGGAAATGTTGTCATTTTTTGGGACACCCTGTACATAGTACATACGTACACTCTCTGTAAAAAAATGATAATTCTTCGTATGTAACTGGACTAGATAAACTTAATTAATTAGCGACCAATGTGCTGTTGCTTGTGACATTTTACATATTTCACAGGACAGCCCGAGGCCAGCGTTTATTTAGGAATCACATTATTGGGCTTGGGAAACCTACAGAACATGAAAAATTCTAACTGACTGATGCTTTGTAATAAATGGATATTATGGTACCATATTCTTTCTAAATATATGTATGTAAAAGCACATACAAGAGTTGTTGAAGAATAGCAGTAAGAAACATTCTTAAAAGAAACAAAAGGCCTATTTTCTTATGCATAAACTACCTCTAAACATAGTGAACCACTGACATTACACATGGTGATTTTATTTTTGTGCCAAGTACATACTTCACAGAATTCAAAAGTTTCAATGATACACCTTCTACTCTATCTTCCACTTAGACTAAATTCAGGTAAATTTGAATTTTAACCACATGAAACTTCGCATGCCGTAATATTTGAGACGTTGGCCAATTGAATCAAATCGAGGTTCAGTTTCGGATTGCAAAAAATCTTCCACAAATGCCTGCGCTCTTGCCAGAAGTTCCTTTCTTCTTTCCTGCCTAACTTCTCCTTCGCCCATGATGCCGTCAATATTGATCCACATTGGTATCGCGAATGTCATGAACATCATGGTGTATGGCAGCACTGCTTTGTACGATCTGTGCACGGTTTCCAGCGGAAATGGCTCTCGGCCCAACTTTTCGCAGAGACTTTTGTGGTAGTAACGAAAGATATTGTCCAGTTCTTTGCGCCGCAGCTCATGCGACACACTCGTTGCTAGGAGACGAGCCAAGTCTTCGACGCAGTTTCCTGGGTGACCGTTTTGCCAATCGATAAATGCGCACAGACGATCGGTAGCGTGGCCGTTGGCGTCTTTTTCCCATAAAAGATTGGTGATCCAAAGATCGCCATTCACCATCACTGGAGGAGTACCTATAATATACATTTTTCAATACATTTGTACAGAGTCCTTTCTAAGCTTTTTTCTCCTCGAAGCAGCAGTTTTTGAGATTGGGTAAAAAAGTGAAACTTACCAAGCCAGACATGTGATGCAACCGCCATGATCAGTGTTTCCATTTGGAAGTATGGCTCACACTTTGTCATCAACTGCTCAAACATTTCAGGCTCTAAACGCCTCAAGTGCATTGCCACATGCTTCAGATGTGTGATGAATGACTGAAACCCCTTCATTCCTTCCTTTCCTCCTTTATTGTAGTGCTCCTTGTCCCAACCTTTCTCCAGGTTTATAGAAAACGCATGCAAAGATGCCAGTTGATCGCACACAGTGAAAACCTGGTAGCAATATCATATGTATAAGCAAATGAGCAGAGCAAAGTAAACTAGCGAAACCTGTTCTAGACTCAGTCCATCCGCAAGGTTGACTTCAGTGGTGAAGTCTGAGAAATCCTGCATTGCCAAAATTCCATCTTGCTTTTGATCGAAATCTACTCCTTGGCTGTAGTAGATTTTTGGGCTAACAATTGGCGATTCATCACCAAAGAATTTGTATATGTCGATTTCTTTCTGGTGGCCCATCACTATGAACTCCATACCTCTCTCTTCGGTCATAGTTTCGAGGTAATACTGTTTTTCTTCATCGTTAAGCCCGATTTTCTCAACATGCGGCTGCAGTTTGCGACGCGTTGGTATCTGAAAAGAAAATTATTTAGAGAGCTGATTAAGATTTTAGTTATGGTTGCAGTTTGTGTTAGCTTATTTACGTACTTTAGAGAATACTGAAGTAAAGAAAGTGGCATAGATTCCATCAGAGTGGAAAAACAGACTCACTTTGACTACCAATCGCTGAGGCAGTTCGGTTTCCTTTTCTCCCCAATCGAAAGATATTTTGAAAATGCTGGACATAAATCCATTATCATCTCCAATCAATTTTACGTCAAAACTCTTGGGCTCTATCTTCACTTCCCTGTCACTTTGCAGTTTCTCTACAAAATCTTCCAACGTGGTGTTGGTGTCTCCCAGTAACGGCATTATGAGCACAGGTGAAACCTGTTTACGATCGGCCGATTCAGGTCTTCAGACTTAAAGTAGAACTGATAAAACACAGTTTGCTGATGCGTTTATGTTTGCTTCTGATAGGAGAGAATATGTGCACCTTATAAAACCTGCGGAATGTGCACTAGGGTAGGGATTACAATGATGGACCTGCGTAAATTATTGAAAAATAGTTTCTCACTACTAGTTAGTGATGTAAAATTATGGAGTTTGAATTTCAATTCAATTACAATTAAATTATGGGCTCAGTTTTTAATTTCAATTAAATTAAATTAAATTAATTGAAATAGTTTTGCATTATTTTCAATTACAATTATATTTTCAATTAAATTATGGATCCTTGGAAAATTTCAATTATGCAATTTTTTTCAAGTTTTTTTTCAATTTTTTGAAAATTGTTGTATTTTTGCAGTTAAAAGACAGTGACAGTGACCCAGAACTTTGAAAATGCCCAAGCTTAGAGACACCTGGTTAGCCTGCTGCCCAACCAGGCGAAAAAATTTTAAAAGTTGCCTTTTTAAAACGCAAAATGGCATTCTGGGGGAAATTTGCAGTTAGTTCATTATTATATATCAGTACATAATCAAAAGGTTTTCAGCATTTTTGAGCACCTTCACTTCCTAGGTACCTTCGCCAAAAAGGGGGTGTAATCCCACCATACATCTAAAAATCACTGTTTTGACTTTTATGAATTACAAAGTAAAAAGCAGAGCATAAACATTACAAAACAAAGTGAGGTCAGTATAAGCTGGAGCAGTTGTAGTGGTTTAGGCCGCAAATCCACTGTGCGCGTGGTCGTGCGCTCATCCACTCGGTGGGGCAAGTTACTTGCCACAAGGATTGGTCGTTGGCATAAGGCCCAACCCAGGCCACCGAAAGTTGGTGGCAGCGATAGGCAAACGGGAACAGACTTGAGCTGCCGTTGCACCTAAGCTACAATTGCAACCACACATGTGTTGGGAGTGCGAGAAACGGGAAGGGGTACAGCTACCACTGAGACCCGCCCAGATTGACACCAATCATGTGTGCCTGCCGGCTAGTACCGAAGGCAGCGAAGGAAGGGCAGGGTGTGGATGTGCGTGATGGGCCCGAAGTGTGGCCCCGCCCTGACAAGTCATCCATCCATCCGAGGTCAGTATAAATAGGTGACAAACCCTAAATAGGTTTTCGTTTGAAGTCATTCTCTAATACTCTCTAATACTTACGGATTTCTTTATATTCACCACAGAAAATAATTGAAAATATAATTGAAATTCCAGGCGAATTTCAATTCAATTACAATTAAATTATGGCCCAACTTTTGAATTTCAATTAAATTAAATTAATTGAATTGAAATTAAAAACGGGCCAATTATGCGAATTTCAATTACAATTAAATTAATTTTTTACATCAGTACTACTAGTAGAACACAACACAAACAACCACACATACATAATACACACCTTAAAACAATGATATATAATTCTTTTCTTCATTATGTAGCTGGACTAAAGTACATTTCAAAATACCGTGCACTTTTTTTTATTTATTTATTTATTTTTCTCTCATATCAAATCATTTGAGCAAAGTACTGTAGTGTTAGTACACAACATAAGATGAATACGGGTTAGTAAACGGACGACCAGGACTATTTATGACAGAATATAACCGGATATGAAAGACGGCTCGGTGGCTCTGGAGCTCTTACCCGAACCGTAGACTAAAATCTTTAACCGAAACATTTTTCTTAAAACTGTGTGTTTTTTGCGAATAACTCCTTATGGAAGCGTCGGAGCGCGTTTTGCCTCATAACCAAAGTTGTAGAGGGGCCCGAGCTCTGTACTGTCGTGTAACCTAATCAGCGCAACGTTCCCTTGTAACGCTAATCTGCGCAAGGAAAAAAAATCGGCTTTTTGTGTAGTTGGGCTGAATACGATTTTTTAGTGAATCAGAATCTAGAGACCATGGGGATTTCAAAAATGTATTCATATTGATTCTAGGTCAAACGGTTCCAGAGATATACACCGTTAAAGTTGACCGAAAATGGCAAAAATGGCCGTTTTTGGCGATTTTCAGATTTCTGGGGGGGGATTGAAATAACTCGTGACCAACTCAACCGATTTGGCTGGAATTCACATATATGGTGTAAAATTTAGTTTTACATCGATTGAGACACATAAGAACCCTGAAAAGTTGACCCTGATACCGTAATCCCGGTTTTTCCAAGATTAGGTCACTTGATTTTTTCTCTGGTTGTATGTAGTAGTTTAAGCCCTCGACTGTGGTTAAAATTGTACTTTAAAGTGTTTTGAGTCGATCTCAGGCCTTTATGAAGCCATTCGGGTACTGTAGTATGTGGTCCTGGCACGAAAATAACTTTTCGTCAATTTACATTGTTCCTGTGGCAAAGAAATGACCTGTAGGCACTAAGGGTTTTCATGGTCAGGGAATCCATTGCTGACATAACTATAATTACTGGAATACTGTAATTTGAGGTCCCAACACGAAAATTGTTATTTTGCGTTTATGCATGCCTAGTGAAAGGAAATGCTCTATAGAGTAGGCAATAAAGGTTTTCAGGGGTGGGGAATCTATTTCTGACATAACCATCATCGCTGGGTTACTGTATTTTGAGGTCCCGATGAGAAAATTGTTATTTTTTGCTATTTGGGTGTTCGTGTTGCAGGAGAAAGCTGGATAAAGTAGGTAATCAAACTTCTGAGTTTGTCTATTCGTTCCAGGACCACAATATACAGTAATCCAGTAACATATGCTATGCCCTGAATGAATACGTTGATGCTGAAAACCCTTAGTGCTTGTCAAGTCATCGTTTCCTTGCAACAGAAACACCCAAATAGCAAAAAATAACAATTTTCTCGTCAGGACCACAAAATACAGTAACCCTGCGATGATGGTTATGTCAGAAATAGATTCCCCACCCCTGAAAACCTTTATTGCCTACTCTATAGAGCATTTCCTTTCACTAGGCATGCATAAACGCAAAATAACAATTTTCGTGTTGGGACCTCAAATTACAGTATTCCAGTAATTATAGTTATGTCAGCAATGGATTCCCTGACCATGAAAACCTTTAGTGCCTACTCTATAGGTCATTTCTTTGCCACAGGAACAATGTAAATTGACAAAAAGTTATTTTCGTGCCAGGACCACATACTACAGTACCCGAATGGCTTCAGAAAGGCCTGAGATCGACTCAAAACACTTTAAAGTACAATTGAAGCGTTCAGACGAAGAAATGCCTCAGTCCACTTTTTGAAAAAATTGAGTTCTACTCGTCAGCACAATCCCCTCACTACAGACATGTTAAATACAAATTAGTTAATCTGGAAACATTCTATGTCATAAGTTACACCAACGCAATTTTTTATCAGTGCTCGAAATTCAGTTGAAGAAAAGCCTAAGTCCAAGTCAAGAGCCTCAATATTCACGCCCAAAATTAAAATTTTGGCCTAGACAGCTGAAAGTTGATACGCTAATACATAGTACGGCCGAATTCTCAAACGCCTGAAAAGGAATCCCAGATTTGATGCTTCAATTCGAAGATACAGTACCAGGCTGTTTTAACTATTGGATCAAAATTTCGAATTTGATGTTCTGGCTTACTAATCAGAATTTTCACTAAAAAATCGGTGGTTTTAGAGTACTTTTTGACTACTTTAAGAAGCATCGGTTGAATTGCGTTTTTGAAGGAAAAATTTTTCGACTCCCCCTTTCCAGCCCCAATAACTTATTCGTAACCCCTAAAACCTATACTCTATATTTCAGATTATTGTAGCGCTATCCTTAAGCTATAAGGATGGTGACAAGAACGCTAGCGTACGCCTACAGGCTCTGGAGTAAATTAGCTAACGGCTGAAAATCACAAATTTTTCTATCATTTACTAAGGTTGATAAAATTTTGAAATCAAATTTCTCATTCAATAATCATTGTTTAGACTTAAAAATCGGGGGCTTTAGAGTACTGATAGACTAGTTCAAGAAACTGTGATCGAATGCGCTTTTGAAGACTAAAATGGGCCTTGGGCCACCTTTTGGCTCCATATTTTGCAATCTCTCAACATACTGTAGGTTTTATATTTCACATTATTGTAGCTCTATTTTTAAGCTGCATATTGACGGCGAGATTGCTAGTCCACTACCCGGAGTTCTGGAAGGCAATCAAGCCTACTAGTTATACTGCTCTCTTACTCTAACTGATCTTTTATAAATTAGTGAATGTGGACTTAGGCTGTTTTAAGGTCTAAACCATAAAACAGCCTAAGTCCACTATCACAAATTTTTAAAAATACGCAAATCAGGAAACATGTGGTGGCCCAAACTCAGGTGCAGAGTAGCACTGGTATGGGCCTCTTTTGGCATAATACACTTTAGGCCATAGCATTTTGCACAATTTATTTCAGGCTGGCGGAAAACTTTGAACGCGTTTTTCTCGTTTCATCTATTTGTGGACTGAGGCATTTCTTCGTCTGAACGCGTCAATTTTAACCACAGTCGAGGGCTTAAACTACTACATACAACCAGAGAAAAAATCAAGTGACCTAATCTTGGAAAAACCGGGATTACGGTATCAGGGTCAACTTTTCAGGGTTTTTATGGGTCTCAATCGATGTAAAACTAAATTTTACACCATATATGTGAATTTCAGCCAAATCGGTTGAGTTGGTTACGAGTTATTTCAATCCCCCCCCCAGAAATCTGAAAATCGCCAAAAACGGCCATTTTGCCATTTTCGGTCAACTTTAACGGTGTATATCTCTGGAGCCGTTTGACCTAGAATCAATATGAATACATTTTTGAAATCCCCATGGTCTCTAGATTCTGATTCACTAAAAAATCGTATTCAGCCCAACTACACAAAAAGCCGATTTTTTTTCCTTGCGCAGATTAGCGTTACAAGGGAACGTTGCGCTGATTAGGTTACACGACAGTACAGAGCTCGGGCCCCTCTACAACTTTAGTTATGAAGCAAAACGCGCTTCGACGCTTCCATAAGGAGTTATTCGCAAAAAACACAGAGTGCACGGTATTTTGAAATGTACTTTAAATAAACTTGATTACGAAGCCAACAATGTGCTGGTTCTGCTTGTGACTTTTCAGTTAAAGCTCTGTCTATCCCTATTCTGAGTACAGTGGGCAAAGTAATGGATTTTCGAATACATAAACATATACATACAGTATGTGCGGTCGGCCACAAAAATATGTATGTATATCAGGGATTATTTTTCCGAAAAACCTCGGCCTGTTTTTTTTCAGTTGTTTTCGATATTTTCCAAAATCGCGAAAAAACTCCAGCGCAAGTTCTGGGTTATCCTAGCCTGTTTTATGATTCCTAACGCTTTCCAGCGCCTTCCTGAGTCTTTTCAGAACAGAAATACACGTCTTACATAGATATAAATCATGAAACTTTAGCATGCAAGTTACTAAATACCGTACCTACCACATTTTTACAAGGAGAAGAGGCCAGGTGTCATACGAGGTCAATGTTTGAAGATTTTTGGAATTAGTGGATGTTTGAAAACAAATTCCTTAACGTGAGGTTTTGTCCATTTTTGCCAGAAAGTGGTTCTTTAATTAAACAAAAAATTGAATAAAAAAATAATGCCAAAATTTGCGCATAAAAACATACATGTATGCACAAAAACTGGCTTGGCCTGGCAGTATGAACTGCTTATGTAGCATGCATATGAATGGCTATTGAAGTGTGCAACAATAGAAACTTTACACATCACCCTTCCTTTCAGTACAGTTGTTCACGGATTTTCTTTTGAATGCACAGATATAAACAACAAAACAAAAGCAAATTGCAGCAAAGTACACGCAACCTTCTGAAAAAAAAGAATAAACAAGTTTGAGGTCAGCTTATAGAAACGTTGGAGGCTTAAAAGAAATACTCTGCATTGCACTTTCAGCACAAGTAGTCTGACACTTACAGCTTTTTTAACAATGTATATCTGTTGAGAAACATGAACCAAAGAAAAACGAAGCTGAATAAATTCTAGTTTTACAGTAAGTTACTGCAAAACACAGGAAAAACGTCTTTTGAGATACGGTTACTGCGATCTGCTAATGTACAGTTAGAGATCGCATTAACCGTGCCTTGTAATCGCATTAATCGTAGCTTGTCATCGCATTAACCGTGCCTTGTAACCGCATTAGCTGTAGCTTGTCATCGTATTTAACTATCGTAAGACGGTCTGTCTACAAAGATCTCATTAGCACATCGTTAATACGTTAAATGCGTTAAATACGAATCAACCAAAGCCATTCCAGAACGCAGTGCCGACTGTTGTAGCACGGTTAACGTGATCTGCTAATGCGATTGTTGCAGATGATCTGTAAATGTACATTAGCAGATCTCATTTAACGCATCATCAGTCAGAGGCGCCGCGCCGCATTATCACATCGTTACTACGCTAAATGCGATCTTGTTATGCGATCTGTAACTGTACGTTAACAGATCGCAGTAACCGTATCTCAAAAGACGTTTTCCCTGTGAAAGTAAACAATTTTCTTTAAAAAGGGTATGGTTATGTATTATGTATTTTAAATACATATTTTACTGAATAGATGCATACAGTATGCAATGTATAGATAAAAAATGTGTTCACCCCTTAGCGAACGTTATTCAAACGGTTCGTTCTCGGTAACTTCTTTATCGATTTAGCTCAAATTTTCAGCAACAATTAACAAGGCAACTGGCTAAATATTTTGCCAGTTTGGTGCCAAAATTCGAACTAATGCTGGTTTTATGAGCCGAAAACTATGAATCAGGGTGGTCCACGGAAATTCAAATTTTCTCGGCTATTCAAAGAGTTTGGGTCTAAAGCTTACAGGAATGATTGTTATTGCTATTAGCCATAACACACTAATTGAGCAGCCCTCTAGCTCAAAGGGTACCAAAATGGAGGAATTTAAAAAACATTGCTAAATCTGACTTTTCTTCGTAAAACCGGTAAAATGATGATTCTGAAGATTTTCGATTTTCCAAAAAGATTGTGGGGAACGTCTCTATGATGTAGAACAGAGTTTAAATATCAGGTTCATTCATTTGTCTTCTAACTACAATCTGTGTTCATTATCAACAGATTCAGTGCTCCGACTCCAGAAGGCACACATTTCTTAACTATAGAAGTTTGGATCATATTTTTAAAATTCCCCAATTTTGGTGCCCTTTCACTTTTCAGCTAGATGTTGCCCAGTCAGTAGGCTATGTCCAATGGGTATACCAATCATTCCTGTAAGACTCAGACCCATATACTCTTTGAATTGCTGGAATAATTTGAATTTCGTGGACCGCCCTGATTCGTAGTTTTCGGCTCATCAAACCGGCGAGAGTTAGAATTTTGCACCAAACGTGCACAATATGTAGCCAGTCATGTTGTTAATTTTTCCTGAAATTTTGAGCCAAATCGATAAAGAACTGATCAAGAACGAACTGTTTGAATAAAGTTCGAAAAATCGTGGACACTTTTTTATCCATACTGTATTTTGGAATATTTGGAAAATAGTGCAAATTATGTATTTTTCGCTTAAACATAGTTTTAAAGTTTATTATTACAACATATACATCTATGTACCCATAGTAATTCTTCTGTACATATTTACAGTACATCAGACAGAATGCAACAATTGAAGCGTTCAGACGAAGAAATGCCTCAGTCCACTTTTTGAAAAAATTGAGTTCTACTCGGCAGCACAATCCCCTAACTATGGACATGTTCAATACAAATTATTTCATCTGAAAACATTCTATGTCATAAGTTACACCAACGGATTTTTTTAGCAGTGCTCGAAATTCAGTTGAAGAAAAGCCTAAGTCCAAGTCAAGAGCCTCAATATTCGCACTCAAAATTAAAAAAAACGACCCGGACAGCTGAAAGTTGATACATTATTACGTAGTATAGCCGAGTTCTCAACCCCGTGAAAAGGAATCCCAGATTTGATGCTTCAATTCGAAGATACAGTAATCGGGCTGCTTAACTATTGGATCAAAATTTCGAATTTGATGTTCTGGCTTAGTAATCAGAATTTAGACTTAAAACTCGGGGGTTTAAGAGTACTTTTTGATTACTTTAAGAAGCATCGGTCGAATTGTGTTTTTGAAGAAAAAAATTTTTTGACCCCCTTTCGACCCCAATAGCTTATCTGTAACCCCTAAAATCTATGCGCTATATTTAAGATTATTGTTGCTCTATCCTTCAGCTACAAAATAGTGGCAAGAACGCCAGCGTACGCCTACAGGTTCTGGAGCAAATTAGCTAACGGCTGAAAATCACAAATGTTCCATCATTTACTAAGGTTGATAAAATTTTGAAATCAAATTTCTCATTCAATAATCATTATTTAGACTTAAAAATCCTTAGAGTACTGATAGACTAGTTCAAGAAACTTTGATCGAATGCCGCTTTTGAAGACTAAAATGGACCTGCCTTGCGCCACCTTTTGGCTCCTTATTATGGAATCTATCAACGATAATTTAACATTTCAGATAATTGTAGCTCAATTTTTAAGCTGCAAATTGATGGCAAGACTGCTAGTCCACTACCAGGAGTTCTGGAAGGCAATCAAGCCTAGTAGTTATACTGCTCTCTTACTCTTACTGATCTTTTTTAAATTTGTGAATATGGACTTAGGCTGTTTTATGGTTTAGACCGTAAAACAGCCTAAGTCCACTATCACAAATTTTAAAAAATATGCAAATCAGGAAAGATGTGGTGGCCCAAACTCAGGTGCAGAGTAGCACTGGTATGGGCCTCTTTTGGCATAATACACTTTAGGCCATAGCAGTTTGCACAATTTATTTCAGGCTGGCCGAAAACTTTGAACGCGTTTTTCTCGTTTCATCTATTTATGGACTGAGGCATTTCTTCGTCTGAACGCTTCAATTATTACAGACACGTCTTTAGTGCAGCAATCTCAGATCAAACAACAACAAAAACAACAGCGGTGAAAGGCAGATCAGTATAAAAGCACAATTTTCGGGATGATGATCAGCTGATCACTGATTTCACAATGACTGCTGGTTTACAACGCATAGGCAGCACTACAAAGTCAGCAGGCAGACAAAACCTAACAGGAAACTATGGATTTCCGAACACTTATTCTGGAATAATCATTCAGTTCAGCCAGTATGTAGTCATGGTGCCTTTGCCCTGCAAATCGATACAATTGATAACATACATGTAACAGGGGGGGTCTGGGGGGGTCTGCCCCCCACCCGACTTAGGCCAGACCCCCCCGGATGGGGACCCCCCCCCGGAGGGGCCCCCCCCCCCCCCGAGACGATTTCACCGACCCCCCCCTCCGATTTTTCTGGCAAGTAAATTTTCGAGCAAATTTTTGCAATTTTTTACACTTTCACACACAAAAATTGCCAAAATCGCCTGCAAAACAGCACTTTTAAGCTGTATTTCAGCCCAAATTAGCGATTTTTGGCTATTTTTAGGCCAAAAATTGCGATTTTTCTCGATTTTTGAGCGTTTTTTAGTGCCCACCCCCCTCCCCCAAAATTTTGGCTCAGACCCCCCCGGCCGGCGCCAGACCCCCCCAACCCCCCTCCCCCCATCGGAGGATGACCTGTTACATGTATGATTGATAAGGTTTCCGAAACTTTCTCATCCCTATACCTTCACTTCTACTTGTCCTCTCGCTTCCATTTTGAATCCCCGATGAAAGGTCACTAGATGAGTGTAGGTAGCATTGGAGATCTGAATACGATTTGCTAAAACAGTTCTATCTAATGCTCACACATGTCATATTTTTACCCATAGGACAGACTAACTGATGAATTTGCATGAAAAAGTTGCTCAAGCATGTTCTAAAAGCCGAGTCTCGTGTGAAAAATGCTGCCACTTACCTTTGCTCGTGCTCTCCATACGTGAGGCGACGTTGACAGTGTCACCGAACAAACAAAATCTCGGCATTTTAGTTCCCACCACTCCTGCCGCGCAACTGCCTGCAAAAAATGGCTGTGAGTCGGCTCCTAGGGTGTTAGTTTAGTGAACCTGTATGAATTCCGATTCTCAACTGTAGGTTGGTGGTGACTTCAAAAACAGCATTGGCGATCTTGCTGCGAATATCCAATGCCATCGCGCAGATTTGACCGCTGTGTGCGTGACCGTTGCGCTCTGGAATGCCTGACACCACCTGAAGGTGTTTGTACTGTAAGCTGCACAGAAAGTAGCCTCTTGAATACAAACCCACCAAACCTGGAAAGGGGCCGTGCAAAAATGACGTCATCGATCTTTGGCCATTTTTCGACCCCCCTCCCCCTTGTCATCGGCTGTCATCATTTTCCAAACCCCCCTGTAAAAGCGAAAAAATTACGTCACTTTTTTCACCCCCCCCCCGAATTTGCAAAAAATCTTGCTTTAAAATGAGCAAATTTTGGGACAATAGTTCTTAGATTTAGATCTACCGTATCTAGAACCAGTTTTTTGTTTTTAGAAGAGTTTTCGTTATTTTTAAGAAAATCAAAGAAAAAAATTCGAAAATCTACCAATTTATCACAATTCAGTGAAAAACCCATCTACACAGTTATGAACTGCATGTATTGAAAATAGCAAGGTATCCAAGTAAGGTAAATGTAGTGTAGGTACATAGGTACACCTTTTTTGGTAGAGGTAGAAAGAAAAAACCTGTCAAAAAATAAGAGAAAAGAAAAAGTTCTTTACTAAATGTGTCTAAATAGAGCCCTGTGCATGGTTCCTCTTTTCACGGTCTGGCCTGGAATATCAAGTTTCGAGTCCGCCCGGATGACATTTTGCGCCGGACGGCCTGGCCCGTTCCGGGAAAGCTAAAATCGCGTAAAATCTTACAAAATCACTTGTGTGAGAACTACGGTTGGATGCATATATGCAAAATGCAATATCAAACCATGCATATATGCATGGTTTTTGGCATGCATATATGCATATGCAATATCATATGCATGCAAAATTCCAATATGCAATAGTCATATGCAAATTGACCCTGATATCAAAATTTTGCATATTTTTAGTTTGCATATTTTTGTCGAAGGTGTCGCTGACTTTTCGTGCTGTCTACTTATGTTCCAAAGAACCTTAAGCGATTCAAATAGTTGTTTTATCTATTTGGCGCGGAGAAATCCATAAAGTACTCATCCAAACAGTACAAGCTTCAAAGAGGGCTAGTTTGGCCGATTTCTGGTTTTGAGCTGAGTGAAATGCGAATTTCTGCAGCACCTCATTGCTTCATAAATATCTGCAGTTTTTAGCAGAATTGTTCAAACTAAGATGGCACAATTAACATCCTAAAACAGCCAAACAGACTGGATTTCTGAGTTTAGGATAGTCGCCACGTTTTTGCTAATTTTTCATCAAACCAAAAATAAAATATCTATAATAAAAAATGCCTTGATTGAGGCAGTTTATACTGTAAATCTGTACTTTACAGAGATCGCAGCTTCTCTTTCCACTTACAGAATGGAGATGAATGGCTTGAGACAGACACGGGCTAGCATTTCGGCTGAGGGGGGAGGGAATTTTCAATTCCTGAGGGGGCTGAGGGGGTAGGAGCGCCTGAGGGGGGCCCTGAGGGGGTGGTAAATAAAAAAGACCGTTTTCATTAAAATAAGTTAAAATAAGCTATTCTGAGCTCATTTACACCTAATCCAGCCATATTTTTATCATAATTTTCAATACAAAATTCTTCCAAAAAATTCCTGAGGGGTAGCGGCCGGCTGATGGGGGTATAGCTCAGAACCTGAGGGGGGCCAACCCCCTCAGCCCCCTTTGTCCATGTCTGGCTTGGCTTGAGACCCTAAACTCAAGTCGCAAATAATGGAAATCTCAACTGAGACTTTTCAGATTCTGAATTTGTTAGTTTGTAAAACTAGGACAGGACTACAAACGGTTAGGTATACCACATTAGAGAGAACTAATTTGAACATGCAAACAGTAATTTAACCAAAAATCTGTAATGTCAACCATTTTTTATCTAAAAATTACGAAATGAGCTGGTCTTTCATGCTAAACTGTGTTTCCCCTATTGTTTTTTCCAGATGAGGTCTGTATCTGTAAAATAGGTATGCCTAATACCTAATAAAGATAGCGTAGACATTCCAACCAAACTCGAAAATGCTTGGAAAACGTCCAGTTATCGATTTCAGACCGCCTTGATAAAATATGCAAATATGCAAAAAATATGCACATATTTCATTTTTGAATGCATATGATATATGCAATATCAATATGCACTAGAGATTGCATGCATATATTCATATGCAATATCATATGCATCCCAAAAATCCGATATCAGCCAACCATAGTGAGAACTACGTACAGTACAGTACGTACGTACAAAATAAATATTTCTAATGATGCAACGAACCTAAACATAAAACAGATTTAAAGAAAAGCTTGTTTTGGCTAAAGTACAACCTACAATGTAGATTTTAGAATATAATTCAATCCATCCCAGGCAGGCTCCAATCAGAACAACCAAGCCAAATTCTCTGCCGGGCAGTATCTGCAGGGCTCTAATGATGTTCAGAGTGCGTTTTCAATGCGTTTTTGAAAGTTAAGTTTTTAAAATTTTCTCGCGCTTGTTGGCCAGAATCACAACCAGGCCTCCTCATACTATGTACTAAAACTATTAATTTTAAGCTAAGAATGCCTTTCAAATGCGTTTTTAAAGGCCGATTTCTCATGAATTCCCCTATGAGACAAAAGTGACGTCATAATTGGCCGAACCCCTCCTCCCCCTTGTCATCGGTTGTCATCATTTGGCAAACCCCCCTCCCCCTAACCGATGACGTCATTTTTGCACAGCCCCAAACTTGGAGAATTTGTCCAATAATGTTTGGGTTTTATTTTGCTTCAGTTCTTTTGTATAGACGGGCTGTTTTGCCTACTACTCTACCAACATTTCATGTCTTTTTTGGGGCCAACCTCTGATTAGAATGATAAATAAATCACTGTAAATACATACCATGTAAGCGTCCCCAATTGTTTCAACTTTGTAGCACAGGTAACTGTCAGACACGGCGTCCATTATTCCATACAGCTGATTCAGCAACATCACTACCTTAAAGACTGAGATTGCAGACTAACTGTAAATCTGTACTCTGTGAGAGAGAGAGAGAACCTCAAGGGGTGAGCTGGTCGAGCAGAAGTCGGTGAAGCCTTTGATATCGCTGAAGAATATGGTGGCTTCCTCGTAGGTCTCAGGGTCCACCTGTCTGCCAATTAACAGAGACTTGGCCACCGTTCTGGGTAGCATTCGACACAACAACTGCTCTGTCTTCTGTTGCTCCTGCTTGATTATCACGTTCTTCTGCACCACTTTTTTAGTGAACACTCGCACTTCATCGGCTAGCTTTTTCGATCTAGGCATAGAAACTAGCCTCATGTACAGTCTGGCACTTAACGCCGTTTATGCCTCTGGCACCCTATATGGAACCGGTACCTAGACTAGTGGCGCCATATATGGTACCACCACAGTCCCCGAACGTGGGGGTACCGTACCTTGTATGGTGCCACTAATCTAGGTATCGGTACCGTATACAGGGTCCGCGAAAAAAAACAACCCAGCAGCTTTTTCGCTGTAGCAACCGCAAATGAAATTTTCATTAATGTACTCTGTGTAGTTCCTGAGATATTGGCTCTCAAATTCAAAACAGTGATTTTGGCAGTGAACAAGAGGGATTTTTTTATTATTCTGTACTTCGTAATAAAACGGATTCCTGCTACTGCTAAGGGCAATTGGAGGCTTTACTGGTGACACAAAAACTCGGTTTACTTCACCACTAAAGTATCATTAGCCCCAGCAGTAGGAATCTGCTTTATTATGAAATGCAACGGAATCGCTCTGTTCTTTGCCAAAATCTGTTTCGACTTAGAGGGCAAATATCTCAACAACTAAACTGGTGAATCTCAATAAAAATTGCACCAATCTTTGAAGAATTTATCAATCTTTCGTTCAAAAAAGGATTCATTCAAATCGGTTCAGATTCATGGTTGCAAAAGTAAAAAATCTGCTGGGTTGTTCTTTATCACTCTTGTTCATCGATAAAATCTCTGTTTTGACTTTGAGGACAAATATCTCAGGCACTAAAGCAGGCTATCTTAATAAGCGGTACAGCAATCTTTCAAGAATTTATTTATCTTTCATTTAAAAAAGGATTCATTCAAATCCGTTGAGATTTGCGGTTGCTACAGCAAAAACTCTGCTGGGTTGTTTTTTTTTTGGCACACCCTGCATAAATACATATGATGTACATACAATACGTGTGTTTGATCGTAGTCGACCTTGCTTGGCAGTAGTGCAAGAGAAAGCTTACTGTAATCCGTGCAGAACCGTCAAGCTGAGACAGACCACAACGGCTACGCAGATGCCAATGAGAACGCTGTAAAAGTGTCTTTCATGTTGCTTCCGCTGACCCTCGATATCCTGTGCCAATGCTCTCGTCAAATCACCTTCAATCAACTTCAGCGCTGATGATCTGCAACCGTGGACAGTTGAGTGGAATGGAAGATAGTTCATACAGTCGCCGTTTATTTATGGTACCGGTACCTACGCTATAGTGGCACCAGTGGCGTACCCAGCATTTTGCAAAGGGGGCTGGGTGTAAAATTTTGAAGTTGCCTGGTTGGGCAACAAGGGCGAGAAAATTTCGCAAAATTAGCCTTCAAAAACGTGTTTAAAAAGCACTGTGAGCTTAAAATTGACAGAAATTACAAGTTTTAGTAGTTTAGAGTGGCCTGGTTGGGCCGACCAGGGCGAGAAAATTTTGAAAATTTAGCCTTCGAAAACGCATTTAAAAGGTATTCTCAGCATAAAATAGACAGTTTTAGTACATAATTAGTTCATTTCTCTTATTTTTGTCTAATTTTTCCTCCCTACCTCCACAGCAAAGGGGGGTTTACTGTACACACCCTACACCCCCTCCCCTGGGTACGCCACTGAGTGGTACCAATATGGTACCGGCACCATATATGGTACCCCACGTTCGGGGACTGCGGTGGTAACATGTATAGTACCGGTACCAAATATGGTGCCAGTACCTTATGGTTAGTGTTCCGACGATATCAAAACTTGTCGATATTCGATATCGATATCGATATTTTCAGTTCAATATCGATCGATATCGATATCGATATCGATATTTATAGTGATGCAGGAAAATAGGAAAATCTGAGAATTTGAAAGAGCAGACTGCTCTTTCTGCTTATCAGTCAAGCTGATGCATGCACAAAGATGCAATCAGCAATCTGATATCAATTAGTAGAGAATCGCAGAAATACTAGTGGCCCTTCTGAAGCCCTTCAATGAAAAGGTTTATCCTTCAGGCCGATGCCCCACCCTCATTAAGCATAGATGAGCTAAGACAGAATAGCTGTATTTTAACTTATTTTAATCACAAATCAGACAAAAACCTTGATTTTAGTAAAAAAATCGGACTTTTTTGCTTACCACCCTTTCAACCACCCATCAGCCGGCGGTAACTGCCCAGGAATTAAAAATTTATGACCCCTTAGCCGAAGCGCTAGTTCATATCTGCTTCTGCCCTTCTGCTTCAAGTCTGCGGAGTGAGCAGCTCTTCAGTGTTGCTGCAGACATTTAAGAACCTAAGCGCTGCTGTCAAAAAGCTGAGAATGCCGAAAAATTGATGTTTCTGAGAGCTATCATCACTGTTAGGTTTTGAGTATACCATCGATTTCCGAGCTGTCCAGGAAAAACTGTTTTCTACTGGTCCAGAGAAATGAACTTGGTGTCTTTTTTGTTTATTTTTTCAACTTTTCCGCACATAAAATATCGAAAATATCGATGCGAAATATCGCGATTTCGATATCGATATCGATATTGAAAAAAGGTCGATATAACGACTTTTCGATATCGATATCGATATATCGTCGGAACCCTACTTATGGTACCCCTACCCACGGCCATGGCTGCCGGTACCATATACAGTATAGATCAAAAAAATGTCCCATCGCTTTTTCGGCCTTCCAGCAAAAATTAACAACATGGTTGGCTAAATATTCTGCAAGTGTGGTGCCAAAATTCCGACTCATACTGGTTTTATCACCCGAAAACTAGGAATGAGGGTGGTCCACGCAAATTTAATTTTTTTCGGTAATACAAGGAGTACAGTCCTGAAACTTGCAGGAATGATTGATGTTGCTATTGGCCATAACCAGGGATGTGAGGTGGGAAAAAAACACCGGAAAAAAACTGTTTTTTTCCGGAAAAAAACCGGTTTTTTTCCTAAGGGTCGGAAAAAAACATAAATCGCGGAAAAAAACTCAAGCTAAAAATAGCTAATTTACGTCATTTTTCGTTTAAAAAACGGACTTTTGCTATGTATAATAGGCCATACTGACTCAAAACTGTTAGAAAAACAATAAAAAAGACCAAATTTGGCATGAAAAAACAAAAATGCAAACTGCTGTAAGAAAATTTGCATATAGCGTTGTTTATGGAACCTGTCAGGCACTGTTTCATGCCTGTTTCGTGATTTATATCAATGTAACACGTGTATTTCTGGTCTAACAAGACTGAGGAAGGCGCTAGAAAACGTTAGGAATCATAAAACCAGCCTAGGATACTCAGAACTTGGGCTGGAGTTTTTTTCCGCGATTTAGGAAAAAAACCGGAAAAAAACCGGAAAAAAACTGGAAAAAAACAGGCCGAGGTTTTTTTCGGAAAAATATACAACCCTGGCCATAACATACTAAGCGGGCAGCCCTGTAGCTCAAAGGGCACTAAAATGGGGGAATTTCAAAAACATGACGAAATATGACTTTTCTTCGTAAAACCGGCAAAATGACGATTCTAAAGATTTTCAATTTTCAAAAAAACCTTGCAGGGATGGTTACTATGGTGTGGAACAGAGCTTAAACATCAGGTTCATTTATTTGTCGAACTTCCTGCTACAATCTATGTTGATTAACAACAGATTCAGTGCTTTGATTCTAGAAGGTGCAGATTTCTTAACTATGGGATTTTCACTCATGTTTTTGAAATTCCCCCATTTTAGTGCCCCTTGAGCTACAGGGCTGCCCGCTTATTATGTTATGCCCAGTAGCAACACCAATCATTCCTGCAAGTTTCAGGACTGTACTCCTTGTATTACCGAAAAAAAATAAATTTGCGTGGACCACCCTCATTCCTAGTTTTCGGGTCATAAAACCAGTATGAGTCGGAATTTTCGCACTAAACTTGCAGAATATTTAGCCAACCATGTTGTTAATTTTTGCTGAAAATTTGAGCCAAATCGGTAAAGAAGTGACTGAGAACGAAACGTTTGAGTGAAGGCCGAAAAAGCGATGGGACATTTTTTTATCTATACTGTATTATATGGTGCCACTAGCCTAGGTACCGGTACCATAAACGGCGTTAGTTCCTGACTGTTATACGTGCATACTTTTTTGTGTGCACGGCCATCATTTCCAGGTCGACAGCAGAGTCAGAGTGCGTTGTGTCTGTGAGGTGTTGTCGCAGCTTTGCCGACAGCTGGTGCTGTTGCAATGCAGGCGACTTCTGCAGAATCAGAGCCAGAATAATTCGAGCTCTTTTCTGATTCTCTGCAAGTGAAAGCAGCACTTTTTGCGCTAAAGTTTACCGACACTACAGTACCTTTTAATTGGCGCTCTTGCTCTGTTGTGTAGTTGCGTTGCGTCCGTAATAGCGTTAGTCGCGCAGCTACAAGATTGATTGCTTATATTACCTGACACTCTGCGCAAAACTGACTAATCAACCTCTAAGATATGATAACAGCGGAGCCTGACCTCGGGGGAAATTCCTATGCTTTAACAGTAGCAAGCTATTGGTCTTTAATCTTCACCTACGTATTATTACACATTTGCATAAAGTGGAAACAAGTGATGAGGCTAGTTCAGCCTTCAAGGACAGCATACGTACAGTATACTGTAAGTATTGTGAGGTATACCTGTCAATTCTTTGACCTCCCACAGCAGATTTCTAGAGAATAAATCGAGCCAGAAGTGACCATCGCTGTTGTGACGACTGA
This sequence comes from Sabatieria punctata, assembly GCA_030248155.1. NCBI lineage: Eukaryota > Metazoa > Nematoda > Chromadorea > Araeolaimida > Comesomatidae > Sabatieria > Sabatieria punctata. Next base: position 139,721 of record JASANB010003551.1, read on the forward strand.
GAACGTAAAGCTGATGAATCAGGGATGCTACCATTAATTGATAAGCCCTAAAAGTAACACTTTTTAATTAATTTTGTGTGAAGTCAGGGCTTAGGCTATTTGTTTCTTTCACAGGTTTTACTGCAAGACACATTTTTCAAGTTCAGTGACTAACCCCCAACATCACTAGAAACATACAGTATGTATGTACATGTAACAGGTCACACGCCGTAGGGGGAGGGGGTCTGGCGCCCGCCGGGGGGTCTGAGCCCAAATTTTGGAGAGGGTTGGGCACTAAAAATCGCAATTAGCCAAACAAAGCAAACTGACTCTGTGACGTTGAAGCAGTCGCTATGATTGGCAGCTCGAAGTTGTTTCAGTTCCTGCCCTGACAACTGGACTGCATGAAGCAGCTCCAAACTCTGATGTTTCTCTGACAAGTGCTCAAGTTTGTCGGCAAACGCTTGATCAGTCCGCTTTTCAGCAGTCTTCAGTTTCAGTTCCAGCTCTTCTGCTTGCAACTGCTCGATTCTAGAGCAGAATTGCATGAGGAATAGACAAAATTAGAAAGGAAAAAAGTCATACAGCTGACACTTAGCAGCTCGTTCGCTCTGCAGTCGTTCGATCAAGTCTCTGATCAAGTCAGTGGTATGAGTGGCGTCTTTCATCTCATCCATGTGTTCGATTCCCCAATGAGCCTCTATCAAGGTGCTGCCTGCCACCAGCCAAAGAGCCAGCAGAGGCAGGCCGGTCAGACAAATTATCTTGGCCAGTGGCTTGTACCTCTGCCACTTGGTCTGTTCACCTCCTAACGTTTCCATTAAACCCGCACTACTGTTGTCGCACAGTGACAACTGGCGGGAGCGTCTGGCTTCGCCCCACTTAGTCATAGTAACCAGAACAGGAGCTGAATTTGCTCGTATCAGGAAGCGTGGGGCACTGACTGTCTAGCGGATCTGCCTGAAGCTGCAGTGCTTCCCTCGGACTGACGGAGACTATAGACGGTAAACAATTAGAAATGCAAATCACTTTGCCAGTTATTGCTTCTGTCACTACTTCCCCTATTCTGCACGCTTTATTCAGTTAAGTGTATTGATGCATGTACATAGGGGCCGTTCATAAACGACGTCGTTCCAGAGGGGGGGAGGGGGGGTCGGCTGAAATGCGACGATAGACGACGCACCAGGAGGGGGAGGGGGTTAGCAAAAAACGACGTCGCTTTTTTCGGAATTTTAGGGTACTTCAATTACATTATTTTCGATTTATGCACATTCTATCAAACGTTTCTCCATACAGAAAAGCTTCCCAGAGTGGTTGTAGGGATTTATTCTATTGATTGTGCAGTATGGTAACAAGAAAACGTCACAGTACTCTATGTACTGCCGTTTTATTGGGGGGGGGGGGTAAACCGAAAACGACGTCGCCGTAGGGGGGGGGGGTCCCCAAGAAACGACGCAAGGCGATTTTGGGGGGAGGGGGGGTCCGAAAAATCGGGATTTTGGAACGACGTCGTTTATGAACGGCCCCATAGTTATGGGAATCGATTTTACCGTCAGTTCCGATTTTTGTACAATTTCCACGCCGAAACCCTATTCTGGGTTATTGGTTCCAAAGTACATAAATTTAGGGTGCTCTCTGCGTACGAAGAAAATTAGGGTTTTAGAAGACAGGGTTTCAACCAAGGCTGGTAAACCATAAATTTAATCAGGGTCCAGCCAGAAGGCCTACGTAACTTAATTAGTGTTGCAAGAATTCTAGTTGCAGTTTCGTCGGCTTCGTGTAGAATTCACGAGAAACGTGAATGATTCTGAGGATATATTTTCACCTGATTGCGTGACACTGCTAGTAGCGCACCCAACGGTTTGCAGGGGGTACGTACCTACATACACTCTTTTCCGATGGAGATAGAAAGAAAGAAGCAGTCAAAGTCTAAATTAAGACAAATCAATGCACTACAAAAGTTTTAATTCCTTATCCTTTTAATTTACGAGAACCTTTTGAATGCGTTTCTGAAGGCTAATTTTTAAGAGTTTTTCTATAAATCGACTTTTGCTCCTTAACCTCCGGACAAACCTCAATTTTTGGTCTCCGATTTGGCTTAAATTTTGTATTTTAGTCATTTCGGAGATAAAAATTTGAGATTTGTTCGGGAACAGTTAGTTAATAATTAGAAAACCTCTTGATAACGTTTACAAATGGCGTCGGCCCGATGTATCTGATCAACGAGCTCTTTGTGTTCTGCATACAAATACAATCAGGGCACAGCCATTACTTATACTGCAGGAAAAAAGGGTAAAAAGTAGACTGCATAATTGGGCGAGCTAGTAGCTTGATGTTCTCTGGCTACATCAGCGCCGTGGTTGGTTGTAATATAGAAATTCATGCTTCACGCTGTTCAAGGCCGACATAAAATACAGATCGGCTATCGGCTCGGGAATCGCTGATCTTTTCAAACAGATAAGTTTGGATTATCAAGCGCGATCTAAAGTTCAGTGTGTCGTCACTACCGACTTTCAAAAATGCGTCTGGTTATCCTCGGAGCCGGCCCCACCTGTCTCGGGGCGCTTTTCCAGTTGAAGCAGCTGCAGGATGAGGGCAAAGTTGCCGACTCGACAGTGGTCACCGTTCTGGAGAGAGAGTCCATTGCTGGGGGTCTGGCCGGGTCTACTACCGATGATAACGGCTTCACCTGGGATTACGGCGGTCATATTACCTTTTCGCACAAATACCCTCAGTATGACAAGGCTGTGAGGTGGGCTGTGGACCAGTGGAATGAATTTACGAGAATTTCTCAGGTACTCTTTCTGCTTTTTCATTCAGTTTCTTTACCGCCACATAAGGTCGGGCATCATCAGATTATAGACCTATATCTGCCAAACAGTCGCAAGTCGGACGGCTTTCTGCCATTCTGAATCACGACAAATACAATATAGCTTTTGCGTAATCGGTTTTTAATAAACGACGGTTCTCTCTAACTCAGTGGAAGACGGAAGATGGCCCTTTTCCCCCATCCGGAAACAGTTCATAAACGAATTCAATCTTTATTTATCAAAATCTGTTATGTTTCATTTTGTGCTTGGTCTTCTGGGTACATAAACTAAGTTTAAGCTTGAATGCAAGCAATTACTATGCATATGGAGCTTTGAAAACGTCAACATGTTGATTTACGCAGTGGTGGAAAGGGTCTTAATAAATTCTGTGTTAATTAAATAAGCAAAAGCAAAGAGCTATTAATTACACGCATTGGTAAAGGTGGCATCAGTTGTTCAAGTTCAGGGCAGCTTTTAGACGAATCTGGCAAAATTATATGTACGCTGTGCTGAAATAAAATTTCCGTTTTATTTTCGCTAAATTTTTCGGACCGTACTGTCAAATATAATGGAACAACCGCATGTTTTGGTTTGCTGAAGCTATTCCAAGTGTGGATTAGACGCTTGCCGTCACCTGCTGTCTGCTATAACTCTCAGAATAGTTAGTTATATTTTAGCTTTTCTATTTATAAAATGGAAATACGATGCATTGTTTGAAAATTCTCCACTGTTGCTCTCTATTTTCCGGAATTAAACTAAACTTGCAGTAAGATTGTACAGCGATTGGTGCAGAATTTTATTTAAGGTTGACATGAGTTTCGTATGCAAGACGGGCCAGAAAGAAGAGCTCTCGATCGTTCCTTATCCAGCCCAATTCGCCATTCCCTTTCTACCGAAGGAATTGCAACAGAAATGCATCGCCGACTTCAAAGCCTGTCAGAAACTGGAGTCAACAAGTCCAAAAGATTTCAACGACTGGGTTCTACTCAACTTCGGACCTACTATGAACGAAATTTTCTTCACTCCTTACAACCAAAAAATATGGACTGTTAAACTAACTGAAATGAACGCTAATTGGGTGGGCACCAGAGTGGCCAAATTGGAGCCTGAAAAACTGGAAGAACTGTGTTCAAATCAAGCAAAACAGGTCGATTTCGGCTGGGGACCTAACAGTACGTTTGCATATCCCAGCAATGGGGGCACAGGTCTTGTATGGAAGTCACTGGCAGATAAGTTACCCCAAAATTGGTTCAGTTACAACTCTGAAGTATCGAAGATTGACCCCAAAACCAAAACAATCGAATTTACGAAGGCGGGAAGTTTAAATTCAATCCAATACGACATCCTAATTTCCACTATTCCTTTGACTGAATTGGGACTTTTGTCCGGTTTGTATTCGACAAGCTTAGCCTATAGCCGAGTGATTATTTGCGGAATAGGAATGGAACGCCCGAAACCGAATTGGATCGAGCCCCATTGGCTCTATTTCCCCGACCCTGAGGTTCCGTTCCATCGCTTAAACTTCATCAGTAACTATTCCACCAGTCTAACCCCAAATCCCGACAAGTATTGGTCAATGCTGACGGAAACTTCCCGAAAAGCGGATGAGATTTTCGACGAACAGGAGATTTTGCTTAACACTATAGAATGTCTGAAAAAGAAGGGTTTTATCGAAGACGAAACCAAAATTGTGGACAGATGGGTGAAAGTTCTGCCCTATGGTTATCCTATTCCTACGGTAGGCAGAGATTCAGAGTTGGAAAGACTTCACAAACTGCTGAAGCCGTGCGATATCTATAGTAGAGGTAGATTCGGTGGATGGAAATACGAAGTGGCCAACCAAGACCATTCGTTCATGCAAGGAAAGGAACTGATCGACAGACTCTTCTTAGGCACGAAGGAAGTTGTTTACCCGACGGAGCACTAAGTTCAGTCGTCTATAAATTTTGAAGTTCGGTCATGGGTGTGGGGTTGATGTACAAACTTCTCCTAGATGCGGAGGGGGTGAGGGATACAAACAGGAAAGTTTCGAAACGTTTTACTGTTATTCTCTACCTAATCTGCAGTACTTACAATAAAAACTGTCATGTTTGGGTTATTGTAACTTTGACTTTCTTATAGCGGAATAATGAAATGTTGAATAGTCATAAAACAGAGAAGAGGATTTCACTATATCTAGCTTCATCAAATGGGAAAAGCTAATTGTATGGCAAAAATAAAATGGATGAGTAAATCTTATAGTGGGGGTAGCCAGCCGAAATTCCAAGCTTTTTGGGGTTAGCCTAGGCCTAGTTCGTAGTGACTACAACTACAAACTACATAAAAGAGCACTAACTACCTGACTTTTCGGGGACTACAAATTAACACTAACTACTAACTACGGAAATCGGCTCATTACGTACAATTTGACCAGTAACTACATATGTCGTTAGATTGCGGCGAAAACAGAGAAATTGTTTAGAAAGAGGAAGAGGTACTTTTAGAAAGGGCACCAAAACAGCTTTGTAGCGCGCGCGCGCGCGCACACACACACACACACACACACACACACACACACACACACACACACACACACACACACACACACACACACACACACACACACACACACACACACACACACACACACACACACACACACACACACACACACACACACACACACACACACACACACACACACACACACACACACACACACACACACACACACACACACACACACACACCACAACCACACCACAACATATTTTTGGTCAAGTTCGTAGTCTGAAATCTCGACATTTGCTTTGCTATTTCAATTTTAGAAGAATTTAAGTGAAAATTTTAGAAAAATCGCGTGTATTCTCCATAATCAATCAGAAAACGTTACAAAATTGATTCACATCTAGCTCATTGAGCCTCTCAGTTTGTTTATTTGTAATTGTGTTTACCTAATTGACAACAGAAAAATAATTCATATGCGTGCAGTACCATTCGGCCGCTTAGGTGGGCTTAAGGGTCTGCCCTCCAAAATTTTTTATAGGAGTATTTTTCTTTCAGCCAATTTCTTATAATTTCTTGCAATTTCAGACACAAAAATTAGTGAAACTGTTTCAACAATTAAATTGCAATTTGATCAAAATTTAACAATTTTTAATAATATGACTTCAAAATATTTTTAGCTCCGAGTACAAATTTACTACAAATGGTGATACTACTAACCACTATTTACAAACTAAAATCGTTTAGCGAATTGACTACTAACTAAACTACAAACAAGCTGCAAACTAAAAATCCTGAATCCTTGGACTACTAACCACTAACTACAAACTAAGTTTTGACAAGGAACTCGGTCTAAGTAGCCTTTGAACTGATGCCGAAATTCTAGGAGTTGAGGGGTATAAAATATTGAATTTTTTAGTTTCGAAATTTATGACGGCTCACAGTACTGTCCGTGTTGCTTCCATTCATAGGAATACCCTCTATGCTATGGAATTACAATAATTCTCATGATCATACATGTAACAGACAGGTCATCCACCGATGGGGGGAGGGGGGTTGGGGGTCTGAGCCAAAATTTTGGGAGGGGAGGTAGGGCACTAAAAAACGCTCAAAAATCGAAAAAATCGCAATTTTTGGGCTAAAAATCGCCAAAAATCGCTAATTTGGGCTGAAATACAGCTAAAAAGTCCTGTTCAGGCGATTTTGGCAATTGTTGTGTCTGAAATTGTAAAAAATTGCAAAAATTTGCTCAAAAATTTACTTGCGAGAAAAATCGGATGAGGGGGTCGGCGAAATCGTCTAGTGTTTCCGAGTAAATTTATTTTGAAATTAAATAACTATTAAATTGCTTGCTTAACCTTCAGAGGAATATAACTTGCTATTAATTTGTTTGGTACCCAAATTCTGAAATTTAATTTGATACAAATTTGTTATTTGATATGAATTAAATATAAATTTGCTAAAATCAATACTAAGTTCCTGAGAAAACAGCTCAAAACCTGGGTCGTGTCAGACCAAAATGAGATGACCTTCCTTCAGATTGCAACGAATGGTCTACAAATTAGCATTTAGTGAGTTGATATCTTTGCTATAAGCATGAACAAGATCATCATTGGACTGAACTTGTTGCTTTGTAGCCAGACTTTGGTCAGTGAAGCTGCCAAACCAAGCAAATTTATATCAAATTCATATCAAATTTATATAAAATTTCTAGGCCAATTTTGCGAAATTTAATATAATTTTAATTTGTTTGACAGTCATCGCGAGAAATTTAATTTGTTATTAAATTGCTATTTACTTGGCGATTTTGGCCAAAACAATTTAATTTTGTTATTTAATTTTAATTTGATCGGAAACACTAAAATCGTCTCGGGGGGAGGGGTCCCCATCTGGGGGGTCTGGCCTAAGTTGGGTGGGGGCAGACCCCCCAGACCCCCCTGTTACATGTATGCTTATGATACGACACTTCTAATTGAAGCCCGGGGATTTATTTGTGCTGCAGTCTTAAGTGTTTTCCATTAGAGCGCCGCTGGATCTGCAACCGGAGCCTCAATCAGAAGATTTTACGTATTCTAGGCCTTATCACAATATTGGAAGACAGACTAAGCTAAAAAGAAACATTCAAAGTTATGCCCAGATGTTTAGAAGTGCAAAGTTTGAATTTGCCTGTGCAATGCATGTCTTGCAAAATGGCTTGTACTTTACTTATTTCCTATCAGTATCCGATGACTCAGTTCTAATCGAATGGCGGCATGTTTTGCAAATACCTGTAAGCTGAATGTAAAAATTGTGACTAAATTCCCATCAAAAGGCCAGGGTTTTGCTGCACGTGATCTACCGCATCTTTTCCACGTGGTTTTTAATTGGAGCGTCGAATAAACTTTTCCATGTTTTCCAGGCATCACTTACTGGCGTAATTCTACATACATGCACTAGATGCGCAGTTGGGCAATAGTATGACTTTAACCGAGATCAAACATACAGTAAGTATGCGTAACCGTTGAAAATATGTTGAGCGGAGGGGAAAAACCGTGACAAGGCATAAGTTAAAAAAGATTGCGTTAATCAATGTATTTCAATCGCATTTTATGGATCGAACCGTTACCCGAGAGTGACTTACACCAGCTTTTGAATGAATCGCTGGTTGTGGCATGCCTGGACGTGATACCTTAGTGGCAGTGGCGTATCCAGGATTTTGGAAAGGGGGGGGTGTAAAATTTTGAAAGTGCCTGGTCGGGCCGCTGCCCAACCAGGGTAAGAAAATTTAGCAAACTTAGCCTTCAAAAACGCGTTTAAAACGCATTCCGAGCTTAAAATTAACAGAAATTACAAGTTTTAGTAGTTTATAATGGCCTGGTTGGGCTTCTGCCCGACCAGGGCGAGAAAATTTTGCCTTCAAAAACGCATTTAGAAGGCATTCTGAGCACGAAATAGACAGTTTTAGTAAATAATTCATTAGTTTCTTATATTTTTGACAGACTTTTTCTTCCTACCTCCACCGCAAAGGGGGTGTTCACACCCTACACCCCCTTGGATACGCCACTGCTTAGCGGCACGTTATATTCTTCTACTAATCACTCCAAATATTCTAAGCTAAATACGATTTTCTCGGTCATTGCAGCATAGCAATATCGATTTCTAACATGTACTGTATGTAACGCAGTATATATTCCATTGCTGGTCCTCTATCTCTGAATCGGACTTCTGAACAGAACGAAACTGAAGCGGGGACAAAACTACGGTTGTATCTTTCCCATTTCTCCTTGAGGAGCGTCGAATCAATTTAGTTGTTTGCGGTGTTGCGTGGCGGTGTGGCTGCAGCTTTTCAGTGTGTGTGTGGTCCCCAAAAGTGTGCTGTGTCCTAAAAAAAGCGCTAATTAATTAATTGCAACTCCCATTAGCTTGCCGACCAATTAATAGGGATGCCCGGGTCGCTTTCGAGCTCGATTGTGAGTAGGTTTAGCAGCAAATCAAACAAAGACTACAAATGCACCATTCAACTGCTCGACGACAATGAAACCATCAACTGCGACTTCAAGGTTCTTCTCTCTCTGCTCTTTCTCACTGACTGACTGGCACTGAAATCTGACAACCGGTCTGCAGTTAGCCCGCAAAGCTGGTTCATTTCTTTCCAGTCAGTCTATCTATAAATGATGGCACTGCTGTAATGACGTGATTGGCACAAAATTAGAAATTCGGCACAAAATTCGGGTTAGGTGTAGCTGGGAGGGGGAATCAGGGAAGGCTAGAAATGGACTATATATTAATTAATTCACTTTCTTTTGACTGTACGACTCCGGAACGTGCCCTATTCTTATGCGTCCCCCTAGGCAGACATGGGCTAGCATTTCGGCTGAGTGGGGTGGGGTAGAATTTTCAATTCATGAGGAGGGACTGAGGGGGGTAGGAGCTCCTGAAGGGGGGCTGAGGGGGTGGTAAGCCAAAAAGTCCGATTTTTGGCTAAAATCAAAGTTTTTTGGCTTATTTTTCATTAAAATAAGCTATCCTCAGCTCATTTACACCTAATCCAGGCATATTTTTATCATAATTTTCTATACAAAATTCTTCCAAAAGATTCCTAGGGCTAGCGGCCGGCTGAGGGGGAGGGGGTAGGTCAGAGCCTGAGGGGGGCAACCCCCTCAGCCCCCCTTTGCCCATGTCTGCAGGGTTCGTGCGGGACCTGGAAAGTCAAGGAGTCATGGAAAAGTCAGGGAATTTAAAAAAGTCAGGGAATCAGGGAAAAGTCAGGGAATTTGGTGTCTGGTCAGGGAAAGACTTGATAGCAGCAGAAACATCTCGCGGTCAAATGGTCGTGTCAGAACTTTACAGAACACTCTTTTGAAGATCGGTCTTCTGACTTTATATACAACTACATAAACTGGAAATTTACCCTCTGACTCTGAGTACCGTTTAAATGCGTTTTACAAGCCAATTTTTTAAAATTTGCTCAGATTGGTTGCAGTTTCCTCACCCTGGTTGGTCAGGGAATTTTTACTTTGGTCATGGAAAAGTCAGGGAAAGGTCAGGGAATTTTGCTATACAAAAGCCGCACGAACCCTGGTCTGCTCCTAGGAGTAATTTTATATATGGAAAACAGGCCCTCAGGAGCGTCGCCTATCTTGATTGCTGATGTAGTGACCATTAGACTCGCCAGACGAAGGGCTTTCAGGATCAGGTGTAGCTCGGGCGGGGGAAATCAGGAACCGATCCCAAACAGAAAGTAATGTTTTTAATGATCATAATTGATTATAAATTAACAAATTTTATCGATAAATATCGATTATTTTTTGGCAAAATTCCAAAATTTAAAAATCGGCCAAAATAGTCAAGTCAATATATCGTTTGAGAGCCCTTCCTGACCAGTCTAATGATCACTAAATCACCTTAGGAACGCCCGCGGGCCTGTTTTCCAAATATACAAATACCCCTAGAGACGCATCAGTACGGGCACGCTCCGGAGGGCCTGTTTTCCAAATATACAAACACCCCTAGGGGTACTCATCAGTATGGGGCACGTTCCGAAGTCGTTCTGACCTTCCCTGATTTCCCCCCAGCTACAGTACAACTAAAACAGGCTAGAAATCGTTGTAAAATTGCTAATTTTGCGTGAAAATCGCCAACATTTTTCCGGTGGGTAGGGGACCTTGACCGGCGAGGGGGTAAGATGTTTATGCGATCTGTATCTGCAGTTGGTCTTGAATTACAGGCAATCATTTGACATTTGAGACACAAAAATTGCCAAAATCGTCTGTAAAACAGCACTGTTTAACTGTATTGAGCCCATACATGTACTAGGGGGGTTTGGGGGGTTACCCCCTGCTGGAAAGGCCAACCCCCCCTCACCCCACCCCCCCCCCCCGAGACAGGTTAAGGGACCCCTCCCCCTGACCAAAAAATACAAGTACTAGTAGTGGCTCCAGTATTAACAAACTGGGTCAGAAATCACTAATTTTTAGCCTTAAATTCACTTGAAAAGCCTTTGGAAACCGAATTTGGCGTTTCCACTGCTGATATTTAAGAAAAATCGGTGTTTTTGGAAGCTCTTTTTGTCATTTTTTGCTTGTTTTTAGCTTTAAAACGCTATTTGGCAGCTTAAAATAGCGATTTTTAGCGTCCTTACTGAGAAAAACGTGCTAAAAACGCATTTCTAGGCGTTTTGGAGCTTTTTGAAATTTGGGACCCCCCACCTTGGCGAAACCCCCCTCGACCCCCCACCTGAGGAAACCCCCCCCCCTACCCCCCTCCCCCCAGGTCGGCCCGGAGCTGTTACATGTATGATTGAGCCCGAATTAGCAATTTTTAACGAAAAAATTTTAAGCGTTTTTATTACCCAACCCCCCTCAATAGAATTTGAGTTGTAACTCCTTCACTTGGTGGACCTCTCCAGACCCCCACCAGACATGGGCAAAGGGGGCCTGAGGGGGTTGACCCTGAGGTAGGCTCTGATTTTGCGCTTTTTGCTCTGATCAGGCGATTTTGCTATCCCAACCACTGCCCTTTCGGCGGGCGACCTGTTGCACATACATGGGCCGGGGGGTAAGGGGGTATCACACATGTGCATGGGGGGTGCCCAGGGGGAGACGAAAATAAAAATCTACCAAACGTTACTAGAGGCTGCTAGAAAGCCTCCAGATGCGTTTTTAAGCAACAGAAATCAATTTTGGCAACTACGCACCCTTCATCCAGGCAACTACGCACCAAATTCAAAATTTTCGCAAATTTTCATCGAAAATTTCGATTTTTTGACACAATTAGTGTTAAAAATCCGGTTTTTTGGGCAGTTTTTGTAAAAAATTCAGCATAAACTAGAATGTTTTGGAATTTTAAGTGAAATTTTTGAATATTCCACCAAAAAAATTTCAAAAAAATCAAATTTCCCGCCAAAATTTGAATTTCGCGCCGAAAATTTGAGCATTTCGTCAGGCAACTACGCATAGAGACCTGACTGTCCCCCTCTGAGCAGCGGATCATGCACATGTATGGGGGGTATACCCCTCCCCCTCGGTCGGCCCTCCCCCCCACCCCCCTCCCGGAGGGAGGAAATTTTCGCTTATTTAAGGCAAAATAGGCGTTTTTTGGCCTTTTTTCGGGGGGACCCCCCCCCCCCCCCCGAGGTCTGCAACCCCCGTACCCCCCTCCGGATTTTTCCGGCCCATGTATGCTGTTACATGTATGAAAATTTGGTACTGCTAGTGCAAATGTGCTAAAAATAACAACAAACATTACTGTCCAATTGTATTTAACCAAAACATTTCTAAAGGATCATTTTTTCGTAGAAAGTAGTAACTTAAGGTACATAGGTACTTAAAGAATACAAAAGTGCTTCAGAACAAAATCTTGCTAAGAAGAAAAATGCGCTCTCGGCAGAAATTGGTTTTTGCACTGTTTTCTGTCAGTGACAGATAGATGCCAGCTGCCGTTCGGTTTTTAGACGTTCGATTCGAATCTCCAAAGCCCGACAGGGCAGTGCATCTCGTAAAAGGCTTATTAAAGGGACCGATTTAGTGCTCCCACACAACTGGTTTTCTGCAATCATTTTTCTGCAGACACGCAGACGCTGTTTACCTGCCGGAAAGAAAGGGGGCAAAGTGTTGTACAGTTGAGGCACACTTGATAAGGCACAGACGTCGCACAACCTGACGCTACGGTTACGCAAACAGTTGTAGTAGTACGAACTGGTTTGTAAAGTTGGGACCAGCTAATGCAGTGCTTGGTTCTCCAGTGGCTAGGAAGGATGCGTCCAATTTGTAGAAGGTCCGGTCCGACATTAGAGTATAGAAAGACCTGTTCAGAAAATCGTTCGCATGTTGTTTAATGTGACTGTTAGGGATACACAGCCGTTACCAAACGAATAGCGCGACCGATTTATCAACCGAACAATATTGAATTATGCTCAATCGGTTATGGTACTAAACGAGCCGCAGAATGCTTCTAGCCGTACATGCAACAGGTCATCCGCCGAAGGTGGTTGGGGATCTGAGCCCAAATTTTGGGAGGGGTTGGGCACTAAAACGCTCAAAAATCGCAGTTTTTCGGCTAAAATTTTTCCGTTAAAAATCGCTAATTTGGGCTGAAATGGAGATAAAAAAGTGCTGTTTTACAAGCGATTTTGGCAATTTTTGTGTCTGAAATTGCAAAAAATCGCAAAAAAAATACTTGCCAGAAAATCGGAGGGGTCGGAAAAATCGTCTCGGGGGTCTTCTGGCCTAAGTCGGGTTGGGTGCAGATTCAGACCCCCTGTCAGACATGGGCTGAGGGGGGGTTGGCCCCCCTCAGGCTCTGACCTACCCCCCATCAGCCGGCCGCTACCCCCCTCAGGAATTTTTCGAATGAATTTTGTATAGAAAATTATGATAAAAATATGCCTGGATTAGGTGTTAATGAGCTCAGAATAGCTTATTTTGGCTTATTTTAACGAAAAATAAGCAAAAAACCCTTGATTTTAGCCAAAAATCGGACTTTTTGGCTTACCACCCCCTCAGCCCCCTCAGGAATTGAAAATTCTAACCCCCTCAACCGAAATGGTAGCCCATGTCTGCCCCCTGTTACATTTATGCTTCTAGCTAAAAGAAACTAGGTGTGGTGTTAGGACGCCTCACCTCAGAGCACGTCGTAAATTGCAACTAGGCATGCCAGTTTTTTACTTTAGCTTTGTGTTAAAGATTAGTGAAATTTGCTTTTAATATCATGTTTTCTTCGAAACCTCATTATAAACATGTAATATTATTGTTAACATTGTTAGTCATTTTGGCAGAAATGTTGATTGTGTAAAATGATTAGCATCACATTGTTTACAACATTCTTACAAAAAGTTCCTGAAGGGGTTCAGTCGGTCCAAGGGGCCAGTTTCCTTTGTGAATGTCTGGCTGCAAAACTGCACCTAATGACAGTAAGGAAAAGGAATGGAGAATGGTATCCCATTTGTGGAGGAGAGTTTATGTAATGAATGGTTTTAGAATAGGAACTTATTTTGTCAGTGTCCTAAAATCTATGGGTGGTTTTATGGTTGCAAATTTGTTTCAGAAAAATGATATCGGTCAAGTTATTCTGGATTATATCTGTGATTACCTTCAAATTGCCGAGAAGGATTACTTCGGACTGCGCTATATGGACCTGAACAAGCACCGAGTATGTTTCTTTAATTGCTGCAAAATTAATATACTTGGCTGAAACAGTTAGAATCTCTCTACCTCTATACATGTATTTTGCTTTGTTTAATCCTCGGTATTCGATTTAAGCTGTGACTGCAGAACCCTAGAGATTTAACAATTTTATCCTCCAAGTAGTAGAGCTGAAGTATGCTAAAGCCAATAAGTAAAGCAAATTGCAGTTGTAAGGCCGGGTCGGCCCGGCGTCGATACGGCTATTCTTTGGCTGGTTGCCCGGCGTCTAATAACATTGATATGAATCGATTTTCGTGACCCAGGGAGCGCGACAGTCTGTCTATCTTAGTTGCTCTTCTATTAGACTAAAAGGCTATGCTTCGCCTTATTTCTAGGCAATGCTCCTATTCGCACGCAAACAAATCTAATGCAAAATAGTGTTAGAGGGCTGAATTTCTGGATTTGCCTAAAGGGAATGCACCAGATGGCTATATTGATGAATATAAACTAATGTAGTGCATAGCTGGTAACGACCGTATTCGGGCTGAAAGCAGCGGCCTAATTAAAAAATGCATAAAATTGATATGAGGAAAACGCGCTGTTTAGGTTGCTTTACTTACTTAGCATTCAACAGGTTGCTAAAAAGCTCAATTGTATATTTTTTGTTACTGTACAAGTAAGAAGTTGAGAGAGCTGTTGTTTCAGTACTGGTTGGATCCACAGAAGCAGGTCTTTAAACAAATCCACGGTAAGTGTCAACGCGTAAACATTGTCAATTGACCCGTGTAGGGGACTTGTTTGTAGATCAGTTTAACCGGTCAGTCGGCCCTCCATAGACTAACAGTGACCTTGAGACCTACCTCTTTTGTAGCACTCAACCGAACGGGGGACAGGTTTTTATAGAAAATTTGCACTTAGTGGTGAATGAAAATGGTGGTCGGTTTGCTGGCTGACCTATGGGGACGTTGGAGGGCGACACGTAATTAACTGGCGCGTAGGCGCAGCCCTCTAGTTTATAAGCAAAACGCCTAATTTGTCCGTTTGATGAAATCGATTTTCCGCCGCCCTTTCTTTGTTGGGAGCGTTTTCTTCATTGCCAACAGTCTTAGCCGTTGGTCTATGCATGAATTATGCAAGTCACTGGTGATTTGCATTAATGGAATTGCAGGTATAACACCTATCGTCTTTTGTCTACGGATCAGGTACTATCCGGCCGACCCCTCAGTACTCAAGGAAGAGATTACGCGGTAGAATACGGTTTTGCGGCTTTTTTAACTGAGAGAGCTCAAAAACAGAGCCACTGCTGTTCTTTTGCTCAGCTCTAGCTCCGTTTTTGGCTGTCTCTGTCGAAAAAGTCGCAAAACATTGCAGAGAGTGTATCACCAAAATGCACCGTTGTATGCAAATTTTCTTTCAGCTACCAACTGTTCCTGCAACTGCGCCGTGACATGTTGCACGGTCGACTGTACTGTCCGCAGACGGACGCAGCTTATCTGGGAGCGTGCGTGGTTCAGTGTAGGTTGTTTGTTAGGCATAAATAAATGTTTATCTAACTGCTGGGCATCGTCTGTGATGACTATAAAGCCACCAGGCTTACGCAATGGCACACCGGTTGAATAGACAGCCTGCAGCCATCTGCCGGCTGGCAATAAAAGGGACGGGTTTTTGCCGATCTCTCTGCCGGCTGAACTATTAGCGTTAGAGCTTTCGGTGTGCAAATGGCCTTTGCTTTTTTGTGTGCAAGTTTTTTGCTGCTTCAGCCGAACTGGGAGATTACGACCCTGACGAACACCCTGACAATTATGTGTCTGAGTATAAGCTGTTCCTGAAGCAGAC
The DNA here is from genome assembly GCA_030248155.1 of Sabatieria punctata. Classification (NCBI taxonomy): domain Eukaryota; kingdom Metazoa; phylum Nematoda; class Chromadorea; order Araeolaimida; family Comesomatidae; genus Sabatieria; species Sabatieria punctata. The sequence goes on from JASANB010003551.1 coordinate 155,433, forward strand.
CAACAATCTGGAAGACAAAATTGGCAAAGAGCACAAGAATTTGGCGTAGGATTTAGTTATACATCTTATCTGATTAGTACAGTTACCGTAGAATGCAAATTTTTGCAGTGGTCAAAGTCCGGGAGACGCTGAGATGAACTTTCTAATGAGATGCTCTAAGCTTGATACGTATGGCTTTGATCCGTACACAATTAAGGTGAGAATTTGTATTGTTGTTGTTGTTAATGCCCGCTCTATCTCCAAAAAAGTAGCAATGAAAATTGGATCGGTCCATATTCATAGAATTTGTATTGTAGCTGGTAGAGATGAAACACCATGTAACAGGGGTGTGTGCTCCCATCCGACTTAGGAGAGACCCCTCGGTCGGGGACCACCCACCCCCCGAGACGATTTTTCTGGATAGTAATTTTTTGAGCAAATTTTTGCGATTTTTTACAATTTCAGACACAAACTGCTAAATCACCTGTAAAACAGCACTTTTTAGCTGTATTTGAGCCCAAATTAGCGATTTTTGAAGATTTTTAACTGAAAAATTGCGGTTTTTGAGTGCCCAACCCACCTGCCTAGAATTTGGACTCGGCGGATGACCTGTTACATGTATGTGAAACACTATTTTGGGTATTGGGGTATTTTACGATATTGGATTTTAGGTTTTTAGCCCCAATACCCAATATTGTTTTACTCGAGATATTTTGGAAGACTTGGTTTTTTAGCAGATTTTGTATGAAAATTTGCTATCTGAAAGCATTTTCGTTCTTGAAATTAGCCCAAATTTGCTTGATTACAGACACATAGTATTATGATATTATTATGAATCTCTAAAACCGATTTGATTTTCCATCTTGTGTGTTTTATTTTTTATATTTTATAACTGTTTCCCATAGCTTCACAACACCTTTTTGAGATTCGAATCGCTTTAAAATAGGGTATTATTGTTTCATCTCTAGTAAATTGTATTGCATTGAACTAGTAGTTTCAATTTGAATGACATGAGAAGGCTGTTCGATGTTTGCTTCTGTTTATGCGATCAGTTGTTGCAGGATCTGAAGAGCGGCTCGTCGGTGTATCTTGGTGTAACTCACCAAGGCATACTGGTTTATCAGTCTAATCGGAAAGTGCACCATATCAGATGGTAGGTTTTACAGGCTGTTCTACCATACATGAGCCGGAAAAAAATCCGGACGGGGGTAGGGGGGGTTGGAGAGCTCGGGGGGGGTCCCCCGAAAAAAGGCCAAAAAACGCCTATTTTGCCTTAAATAAGCGAAAATTTCGTCCCTCCGGGAGGGGGTATGCCCGGCCGGTTTGTTACACTTTCCTCCATTCCACTTTCCTCCGTTCCACTTTCCTCCGCCCATATTCCACTTTCCTCCGTTTTGAAATTTTAGTATTATCTAACGAGTTTTTGTTCTCATTTGCCTAAAATCAGCTTTCAGACCTATAAATGAGACGGTAAAAGTGTTCAGCAGATTTAAGAGTGTGTACAAATATGTTCAGTGCTGCTATATGAGTGCGTAATCTTTGCCAATAGAGTGAAGGATTTCCTGCTTCTCGGCTCTATTTGTTGGTTCCATATGAAAGCGCAATTAGGAACGGATTAACGATCCATGAGCTGGCCGGTAGCCTAGGGCTATTATTGTTATGTCAACTGACCTGGTGGAACAATGGGTAATTATGTAGTCTGATGCGCCCCTGAGGCTGATAGAGGGTCATTGAGCTGTTGCTTTGTTTAAAGATTGGGAACGGGTTACTAGCAGTAGCAGTAGATCAGAACTACTAGCTAGTTATAACGGGTGCCCCCAGTTCGGTGTGGCCGTTTGGGTGTGGGCCGTTTGGGTGCGGCCGGTTCGGTGTGGGCCGGTTTGGTGTGTGTCCCGTTTGGGTGCAAGCCCGTTTCGGTGTGGGCCGATTCGGTGTGCGCCAGTTCGGTGCAGGTCGGTTCGGTTTCTTTGGCTTTGTGTTGCTCTACCACCTACCACTCAGACACTACCTGCATTTGCTTTGTATTTTATTTTGCTCCAACAATGCTGTATTCTTTTGATACTAAAGGCAAGAAGAGAGGAGTTGTTTGTACTGAAAATTTACTCTTCTTACTCAGAACTCAGTATTCAAATACACACGCCTTTTTATTCCGTTAGAACCACGAATACACTGATTTTAGAATGTTGATCGATGAACTTATAATGATGTGCACCTAGGGAGTTATGCGTACGGACTTTCAGTTAATTACTGTAGAGGCAGTAGGGTGACTAGCACCTGCTGCGTCAGTTTTAAAAGTGGCAGCCATGAAACTGCAGTCTCGAGTACCGGCGGCCGTACTAAGCTGGTCAATGTGATCCACATACACACAGACGGTTGCCCAGGATATTGATAGGAATGCTGAACAGTTTCACCGACCGATCAGTTCGTCAACTGGTTGACTCAATAAATGCACGACCAGTTTGTTAGCCATCCTAGATGCGAGAAAAAAAGTCATAGCTTTTCTAAGTTTTATGACCTAAACAATCAGGAAATCTAATGTAACCAGAAAACTTTTCAGCGTTCAAGTGTAGCTTTACATAACTACCTATACTTGCACAAATTTGTATCAAACAGCACTACAAATATAATGTCTAATTGATGCCTTCCGGCATAAGCTGTGCTGTCTCAGATCTATTGTGTGAGTGATTGACACCTCTCATTAGCCTCTTAATTGGAACTGAACAGGTCGCACTCAGAGCACCACACGGACCTGCCGGAACTATGTCGCAGAACCGACCCACGACAAACCGACCCACACCGAAGTGGCCCTGCACCGAAACGGGTCACGCACCCAACCGGCCCACACCGAACCGGTCGCACCCAAACGGCCCACACCCAAACGGCCACACCGAACTGTACCCTACCCAGTTATAACGGCTGACGAGATTATTACTTTTCAAACTCAGCGAGGAAAGCCGGGCGTTTTTTATCGCGGTTATCAGTACTTTCAAGCAGAAGTGAACCCTGAGGTCAACCGGATTCGTTGGCGTTGTAACACACAACCAACAGATGCAACGGCAAGCTATGTCTGTCCAGTGATGTATTTGTGAAACGTACTCTAAATTCGATAAACTATGTCCCTAATGCAGTTACAATTAGTATATTAACCAAAACTCGTTAGATAATGCTAAAATTTCAAAACGGAGGAAAGTGGAATATGGGCGGAGGAAAGTGGAACGGAGGAAAGTGGAAAGGAGGAAGCTGGAACGGAGGAAAGTGGAACACGCCTGCCCGGCCGAGGGGGAGGGGTATAGCCCCCGGCCCATGTATGTCTTCTACTTAGCTGTTGAGATTTATTTTTAAAGCTCTTGCTCTATTGCATGCATTAAAACCTTCACACTGCAGAAATATTACAGTGAGGCATTGAACGCTGTTTGTGGTACCGTACCGACACCATATATGGTGCCGACTGCCCCTGCCGGTACCATTTACCATAATGGTACCGGTAGGTACCTAGAGTAGTGGTACCATGGGTAGTTTACGCTATCCCGTGTGTCACGGCGGCCCCGGCGCTAGTGGAAGCGGTGTGTTTGTGGGTTGGAAACCTGTCGAGGTGATGAGAAGTAGTGGACACGAAGCCCAACGCAGGCCGTCGAAAGTCAGCAATGGCAAGTAGATAAATGGCAACCAAACCTTAGCTGTCTTGCACACACTGACAGCAAAAGGGGAGCGTAAGGCTGCCTCTTCCTGCTCTATAGCAGTTGGCTACTCCTAGTCCGAAAGGACAAAAAGTTACAACAACTACAAGAACAACAACCCCCGCGTCCGGGGCCTGTGGTGGTACCATATGGTACCCCTACCTTCGCATCGGTACTGGTACCGGTAGCATACATGGTACCACAACCCTAGGTACCGGTACCAATGCCATAATATTATATGGTGTCGGTACCATAAACGGCGTTAAGTGTCTGACTGTATTACGCGATTCATCAAAAAACGTGTGACTGACTTAGGTATACACCTGAATATGAAATCGGTTATTTTCACCTTTTATTACTGGTTTTCAGTGTTTCGGACAATTCTCTTTAACTAAATGAATGAGAAAGGTAAAAAATACCCGATTTCACATTCAGACGTGTAAGTCAGTTACACGTTTGTTTATGAATGGCGCCCAAATATTGGACTAAAAAAGGGCAATCTCTGAACTGTTGATTTCAATCTAACAAGAACTGTTTTAAGTGTATTTCTGTAAGTACGTAGAGCTACTAAACAAGACCGTTGCTTTCCAGGGAAGACTTGGAAAAAGTCGATTATCTGGGAAAAGAGTACCGAGTGTATCCACGGCTGGATTACTTCCAGGCAGAGACTCTGCAGGTTTCTTTCTTTTTCTTTAGCCACCTCTACTGCAATTCGTTTTTGGCGGCTGTGCGTTGTGGACGCGCGTTCAGACTATTAAGTCGAAAGCCTTCTTTTGCTTGCTGGTGATGGCTGCTGCTGCGCCACTCTTTTTAGCAGTCTGATTGCACAAGAACTCAAAATTGCCAAAGTCCCAATCGGTTTTTATAAGACTTTATTAGTTAGTCACTTACCGATTGCGTTCAGTGCCGGAAAAATTCAGTTTATAGGAGCAAATTCTTGAGTGCGTTGTAGTGCAAGATAGACTGCAAAAGGTTTTGTCTGTGTACATTCAATGATTCAAACACAAAATCATACCGAAATAATAAAGGTCGGTTTTTCTACAATGATTCAAACACAAAACCATACCGAAATAATAAATGTCGGTTTTTCTACAATGATTCAAACACAAAACCATACCGAAATAATAAAGTGTCGGTTTTTCTAACTATTGACTCTTCCCGGACAAAATCTAAAATTTTTCTGTCTCCGATTTACGTAAAACTTTTGTATTGTAGTTTAATTTAAAGAAAGCAGCGTAGTCAACCCTTAGACTCCAGTTTGTTTGAGTGATTTTCTTTTAAACTTGTTTCGGGGCAGTAAATCTTGATTTTGATTTTTCAACCTTTCCAGCCGTTTTTGAGAGACTCCATTTTTCGACCCACTCTCAGATTTCGCCTCATAACTCGGGAGTAAATGACCGGAGAAACATTCTCTTTCAAACGATTCCCTAATTGGTTGGATGCCAAGAAAAAATTTTCTAACACCTTTTAGGCCTGATTTGACCCCCTCACAATCATGTTCCCAGCTATTATATCTCATGAAAATGTAGCACTGTGTTTTTACTTTCGATCGCGCAAAATTGAGGAAAAGGGGCTAAATTGAGTTTTTGGGCCTTGAAGGTTGTCAGGTTGACAGCTGACTCGTCCAGTGCCGGGTTTTGCAGTTAGCATAAATCTACCAATTCATCAGCAGCGAATTCGATTTATGTTACCTACAAAACCTGGCCCTGGAGCAGTCAGTGGTCCACCTATGACAACCTTAAAGGCTCAAAAACTCAATTTTGCACCTTTTTTCCCAATTTTATTTGTGCGATCGAAGGTAAAAACATAGCGCTACATTTTCATGAAATACTATAATAGTTAGGAACACGCCTGTGAGGGGATCAAGTCGGGCCCAGAAGTTGTTGAGCTTGACAAAAATTTTTCGGAATCCAACCGAGTAGGATATTATTTGAAAGAGAATGTTTTTCTGATTCTAAATATGCAATTGAAAAGTTTCTATGGTCATTTGTTCCCGAGTTATGAGGTAAAATCTGAGAGAGGACCGAAAAAGTAAGTTTCTCAAAAACAGTGGAAAGGTGGTAAAATGTCTTTTTGAGTCAAATTAAACTAAGATAGTAACTTTTAGGCAAATCGGAGACAAAAATTTTAGATTTGTCTCGTCAAAAGTCGATTCCTAGAAAAACCGGCTCTTCTTATACAATATCCCTTCCCTACAGACGCCAATCCAGTTGTATGTCATCCGGTAGCGCACCCAGGATGTTGTTTAGGTGGCTCGGTTAAATTGGAACAGGCCTCATTGGGCAGTTGTCGATTGATAGCGAGAAAACTTAAAACAGAGTTAGCCATTAAGTGCCATTCTGAGGCATGCATGGGCCGGAAAAATGGGTTGGGGTAGTCAAAATCCGAAAGTTTGGGGGTGGGCCTGCTGGTTTGGGGAGTCGCGTCGATTTTGGTGAGTGGGGTCAGGAACAGACATGGGCAAAGGGGTGGGGCTGAGGCCAGTAAAACAGCACTTGTTGGCTGTATTTGAGCCCAAATTAGCGATTTTTTAGTACCCAAGCCAAGCCCCCCTAGAATTTGGGTTCAGAGCCCCAAACTTCCTCCGCTTTGGCGGATTACCTGCATACATGGACCAGAAAAATCCGGAGGGGGGTAGGGGGTTGGAGACCTCGGGGGGGGGGGGTCCCCGAAAAAGGCAAAAAAACGCCTATTTTGCCTTAAATAAGCGAAAATTTCCTCCGGGAGGGGGGGGTGGGTGGGGGAGGGAGGGGTATGGCCGGCGGAGGGGGAGGGGTATACCCCCTTACCCCCCGGCCCATGTATGATTACCTGTTACATGTATGATCTATTGGATTTTCCCGTTTTACTGATTTTCTACCTCAAGGACCACCGTACCGTCCTGGGTGCGTACACTATGTTCGGTCTGTCCGTCCGGCTTCTTTGGTCCCGTGGTTACGGTTGGTTTTCAGGACCTCTATGACTTCAGCACCCAGCAGACGCAAAACGGCAAGGACAAGTCGACCCTCTCCAAAGAGGTTGGCAATGGACCGATTGACCCTGATGTTGGTGCTTTGGTTTCGGTTTTTAGCTGCTAACCTACTCGAAACTGCCTTTTGTGCAGCAAATTTTTACCATTTTTCTTCTCCTACTCATTGCTCACCAGTTTTTTTTTGGTTTTAGTTCGACTGACAGTTTATGAGACTGACTGACAGTTGTTTTGCAGGAAAGTGCTTAGCAGCTAAGCTGCTGTATCTGGCTGTGTTGAGTGATTGAAGAGCTGAGCTGTTGTAGAAGGAGTCAGCAAGCAAGAAGCGGTCCCCAGCCCACATCCTCAAGTACCTGTGTCCCAGCGCCACCTTTGCCAAGCATCTCTGGCGCTTCACTCTCGCACAACAGGCCTTCTTCACTCTCAACAAGTCTAGTGAGAGTCGCCCCGTCACCTCTAAGTCAGTCCTTTCTACTGCTCTCTCTCTCTCTCTCTGTCTGTCTGTGTGTCTCTCTGTCTGTCTCTGTCTGTCTGTCTGGCTGGCTGGCTGGCTGTCTGTCTGTCTGTCTGGCTGTCTGTCTGTCTCTGTCTGTCTGTCTCTGTCTGTCTGTCTCTGTCTGTCTGTCTCTGTCTGTCTGTCTCTGTCTGTCTGTCTGTCTGTCTGTCTGTCTCTGTCTGTCTGTCTCTGTCTGTCTGTCTGTCTCTGTCTGTCTGTCTGTCTGTCTGTCTGTCTGTCTGTCTGTCTGTCTGTCTGTCTCTGTCTGTCTGTCTGTCTGTCTGTCTGTCTGTCTGTCTGTCTGTCTGTCTGTCTGTCTGTCTGTCTGTCTCTGTCTGTCTGTCTGTCTGTCTGTCTGTCTGTCTGTCTGTCTGTCTGTCTGTCTGTCTCTGTATGTCTGATAGTCTCTGCCTGTCTCTGTCTGTCTGTCTGTCTGTCTGTCTGTCTGTCTGTCTGTCTGTCTGTCTGTCTGTCTGTCTGGCTGTCTGTCTGTCTGTCTGTCTCTGTCTGTCTGTCTCTGTCTGTCTCTGTCTGTCTGTCTCTGTCTGTCTGTCTCTGTCTGTCTGTCTGTCTGTCTGTCTGTCTGTCTGTCTGTCTGTCTGTCTGTCTGTCTGTCTGTCTGTCTGTCTAATCCCATGCAAAGTGCTTTCAGACGCAGAATTCCAGTGCTGAGTCGCGGTTCAACTTTCCGTTTCTCGGGTCGAGTGCTGCACGAGATTCAGGAGTGTGATCTCCCCGCCGACAGAGAAGAGCCGAGCTTCGTGCGCATCCACGTTGAGCGACAGCCGAATCGCGAGGAGCGCGCCTACCCCTGGATGAGCAAGTACTCCACACTGCCCAAGACCGGCAAAAGACCCAGTGCAGGTACATATGATTCGATCGTATGACACTGCCCCATTGCTGAGAGGAAGCGTTTGGTTGGAGAGTGGCTTGATGCAGTCAGTCTGAACTGGTGCTTTGCAGAGAATGCCATGAACAGTGTGGAACAGCGACTGAGCTACGAGGCGCCAGAGATGAACGGCAGACCAAACTCGATAAGCATAGACACCTCGCCCCCAGTCACTCTTACTGCCAGTCCCCACTCGCCCGATGCCTCTCTAGACCTCAGTCCCGGAGCTCTGCCCTCTAACTCTAAACAGGTTATCCTTAGCTTCGTCACCTAGCTCTACCACAGACAAGCATGTAACGGCATACACTGCACTGGAGCCAAATATAGTAGTAGGGTTGAGCTTACAAGGGCAAAAATGTGTCTTGGACAGTGAAAATTCTGAAATTTGGAGCTTGGTATGTCTGCGGATGCTTATTCAGGTGCTAGTGTTTGGGTGCTTTATGCCGTTAAGTGCCTGACTGTCATAATACACGTGTTAGTATTTGTTTCTCATTGTACAGGCTGTCCAAAAAAGCGGGAATTTTCTTGCCCAACTTTTAGCTCAGAGAGCTAAAAGATCAGTCTGCTCAAACTAAAATTGGAAGTAAATTCCCGTTCTTTGGACACCCTGTATTGTTTACAATGTTGTATTTTATGTAATACATGTGGATATTTATGGTTTCTAGTAGAGTGCGAACTGGTATTGGGTATTGGGTGTATTGGGGTGTTTTTCAGGTATTGGTATTGGGTATTGGTTTTTTTATACCCCAATACCCAATACTAATTAATTAGAACCTATAAAAATTGAAAAAATCGCTGTTGAACTGAAAAACTGACCTGAAAAAATCGAAAAGATTGACCGATGATTAGGTCTAGAAACACCGTTTTTGCGTTAATGAACTAAAGGTTAAGAATGTCTTATACTGTCCGCTTTTCTAAGTAGTACACTAGTAATTAGTACAATAGACGTTTGTGATCAGTTGAAATTTGTCATTTTTAGTGATACAGAATGTACAATGTATTCGTATTGTACCCAGGGGGTGCGGGTCTGGTACACCCCTTTCCGGTGGAGTACAAAGAAAAAATCCACCGAAAATAGGAAACACTGTAATACATTAACAGTACATTATGTGCTGACTAAACCTGTTAATTTCTGCTTATTTTACCATCCAGAACGGCTTCTAAATGGTTTCTTAAAGGCTAATTTTTCAAAATTTCTCGCCCTAGTTGGACAAATAGCCCAATCAGACCTCTTCGAAATTTTAATCCCTACTGAAGAAATCCTGTGTACGCCACTGGAAAGTACCTGTTCACTGAAATGCAATTTTTGGCTCAGCTACGCAAGTAGTGGGTATTGGGGGTCTCAGGTATTGGGATTGGGTATTGGGTTTTTTAGGTATTGTTCGCACTCTAGTTTCTAGTGCTTGTGCTTGTCTATTGTTGTTGTTGGTTGTGTTCATGGAGACAGTAGATTCCGGCTGCACGGCAGACAGACAGACTGAGTGTGGTATGTTCAGGAAGTGCCCGCAGAAGAGAGCCAACTGATTGCCAATGCGCCGTTCTATGAGTCCTCAGTACCGGAGACCTCCATCACCCCGACCAATGACGATAAGCTGATGATGGACGGACCAATGGCTGCCAGCACCCCTGTCAAAACCCCCAACGGCACTGTCGACCAGGCTGATAAGAAAGAGAGCTCGGTCTCCCAGATCAGCGTGCCTCCTTCCTACCAGAACCAGCCTCCTGGACTCTGCAGACGTATCTGTCGGCACCTGCTTAGTGGACTCCTCCTCTCCATGCTCCTGCTAGGAGTGGTGGTCGCTGTTATGGAGGTACCTGCTCCTTTAATCCATTCATTGCTTCACTGGTGTTGTCATTCAGTTGACTGATTTGATTGTTATCCGTCGATCGATTTCTTGACTGGTTTATATGGCAGTCTGCTTTATGACTGACTGACTGACTGACTGACTCACTCACTCACACTCACTCACTCACTCACTCACTCACTCACTCACTCACTCACTCACTCACTCACTCACTCACTCACTCACCGACCGACTATTCTATTAATTGATTGATAGTTGTTTATATGTGTGTTCAGGTGCGAGACCCCAGTTTCCGTGATTACGTGCACCGCGTTCCGGGTACGCATTCTTTCCGGCACCTCTATTACGAGCCGAGTCGTCAGTACGTGGTCAACACCTACAACCGATACGCGTCGTCCAGCAGCGGCGGCTGGCTGCGTTAACCTGCGTCTGCCAGTTTGTGCTTCTTTCCGCAGCTCTCTTCTCTCTCTCTTTCTTCTCCTTTCTTCTGTTGCCAGCTTCGGTTCAAACCACAAAATCAGAGATTACACTAACTAAAGTTTATTTTGTCTCGGACTCTTGGTTCCACTTTTAGTTATGTGAATACGTTAAAGAATACTCTTGTGTACTGTAACGCTCTCCTCTCACCTCCTGCTGACAGACAGAGGGGCTGATCTTTTGGTGAGGGGTAAGGTAGGATTTTGAAAACTTTAGGCCTTGGCAAAAATCTTTAAATTGAAATTGCATCAAATCATTTTATTGATTGTTCTCTTCAGTAGTTTAACAAAAATTCACAAGATGTAACTGTCAGCTGCGGATGGCCAGACCAACAGTACAGAAGAGTAGTGGGTTAGTCAGGTTGTGTGCAATCGGAGGGGTCAGTTTTGTAGTTTCGAGTGATCGCAGCCACCTGCCAGTGTAAAATAGGTTGTGCGTGTGTGTGTGTCTGTTTGTATGTGCAGAGCTTAGGTCCCCTGCGATCGATCGGCTTAAAAGGCAGGAGTTTGTATGGTGTGTAGCGGTTTGGTTGGTGTGAACAGCGTACAAATCAATAATCTGTGAGCGGTACAGGCTGTTTTGTGATGGTCTCTATCTCAGTGTGTTTCTTCTTTCGGTTGGCTTACGGTTCTTCTTCTCACAGTCACCTCTGGTTACTGTAGAGTACGGTACCTGCGCTGTCTGTTTGTCTTCTTGCCTGTTGGTCTGTTTAAGGTGTACTGTAGTGGTTTGTCGTAGCTCCCTGCGCTCTCAGCGGTCTTTCCATTATTATTTTAATAAAAAACTACCTTGCAAGTGTGTATTTTGAATGGATTAGAACAGGCAGTTTTAACAATAGAAACAATAATAACAACCAAAGTTGACATTTAGATCAGTGAGATAGATAGATGCAATATGACAGACAAGGTTGGCTAGTCAGACGTACTGTTGTTTGATCAGTTCAGCGGCTGATTCTTTGAGCTTGTTTTTCTGTACTTTTCGCGTGGCCGTCCGGGGAAAATCTTTCACGAACACCACGTAATCCGGCACGCGCAACTAAAACTGATAAGGCTAAATCTTTATTTTTAATGCCAAGGTAGGAGTACCATTATATGGTACCACTACGTACAGTGGCCGAACGTGTGGGTACCATATGGTGCCACTAGCCTAGGTACCGGTACCATGTATGGTGCCAGTACCGTAACCCTTTTTTGCAGACAATGCCTTATTTTTATTTAAGACTTATTTAAGGCATTGTAGTTCCCATCACCGAGGACTTCAATTTTTCACATTACGTCCCCCAAAAAGAACCTAAAAACCGTTTTTTATATCTCCAAACCGAGGGACTTCGACACACCACCCGGGAAACCTATACATGCCAACACTTGCGTGTATGCTGACGCCTCCCCGCACTAAGGTAACCCCACTCCATTTTTTCACTTTTTTTCTGAGATCCTGCGATCTCGAGCACGTCCTGGGACGTGCTTTGAGAACTGAAGGTCACTTGGATTTTGGAAAAGGGCCGTGCCTCTAGAAGGTCTGCATCAAGGAAATAACCGGCGTTATGTGCAATGTGCCAGACAGTTTAACTGCTTTTTAAAGTTGCATTCCTAAGCCTGCATAAGTTTGAAACCAAACTCCCATTTCTAATTTAGTCTCTTGGCGTACCTGTTGGCTGCGACAGGTCTCCAGAATCTGTTCTCTCAGTTCCTGTTCGTCGATCTGTCCGTTCTTGTCGCGAACCACCACGCAGGCACAGATCTGTCCGCTTTGTTTCGACTCTGACACGCCCACCACCTGCACTGCCAGCACATTTGGCAGGTTGGCCAGCTGCTTCTCCAGTTGCCACGGACAAATCAGCTCGGTCTCGTTGAAAATTATGTCTTGCTTTTGACCCATTATCCTTATGTACCCGTCCGAGTCTATCGTACCCACGTCCCTAAACTCCTTTCCATATTAGGCAGTAGCAGTTGGCGTGTTTGGCCCGATCCGGCGAGTAAAAGTTACTGTTGTTTGGTATATTTGTGTATGTGTATGTGTACACATTTACCTTCAAATGTGTATGGTAATTTGTGTATACACATTCAACAAAACAATGTGTATTTTTGTGTATATTTGTGTATGTGTATACACATTTACCTTCAAATGTGTATGGTAATTTGTGTATACACATTCAACAAAACAATGTGTATTTTTGTGTATATTTGTGTATGTGTATGTGTATACACATTTACCTTCAAATGTGTATGGTAATTTGTGTATACACATTCACCAAAATAATGTGTATTTTTGTGTATATTTGTGAATGTGTATTTTGCTGAAAATGCAAATTTCTTGGTAGATTTTGAGACAGAAATGCTAGGAAAATCAAATCCCTCAATGTCTGCTGCTTCAAACCTTGGATTGCTTTGAAATCGAGTTGCTTAGGCCATTTGAAGGCTATATGAGGTTATCTACTGTTTATTACTGCAGCAAAAACATAGAAATTTTACGATTCAGTTCGAAATTTTATCGACTCTTGCTGATCAAATACACATACAGTGTACACAAAAATACGCATTATGAGTACTGTTTGTGCATGGTAATGTGTATCGGAATTTTCAATGTGTATGTGTATACACATTGAAAAAACAACGTGTATTTTGTGTATGGTAAATGTGTGTGTATACACAAACAACAGTAGTAAAAGTTAATTTGCTTACCCGGTATGAAGCCATCCGTCGCTCATCATCACTTGTTTAGCGAGCTGGGCGTTTTTGTAATAGCCAAGAAATTCGCTATTTGCAACCGGCTTAACCATTATTTCGCCCATTTTTTCCGCTTCCACCTCTTTTCCGTCAAAATCTAACAGTTTCACCTAAGATATAAGCCATTTAGCGAAATTCAATTAGCATAATTTAAAATTTAACAAGCAAACTTCGTAATTGGGTGCTGCCTTGCCTTGAGTAGAAAGCAGTTTTTCAGCAGCAGCCTCGGACGGTGATAGAACAGCCATACATCCGGCCTCTGTTAGGAAAATTCCCGTCTCAAAAGTGTAGAAAGATGTTGGCTATCATGCTTTTATTAAAAAGTGCAGAATTTACCGCCACATCCTTTATATTGGTGTTGGATTGAATTGCTGAGACCAAGTCGGTTGGAAGATGCTCTCCGACTAGTAGAACTGTAAATTATTTTGGCAGATAAAAGTTTTATAGTACGCATGTATGTAGATGATTGTCTCGGGAAAAAATATTAATAGTTTTCTACTATTACTAAATACGTACGCCGTACATTGTACGTACGCATAAAAACGAGAACGTTTTCTAGAACTGAAATTGAGCGATTTTTAGCTACATTTGAGCCTAAATTAGCGTCTTAGGGGCCATTCATAATTTTGCACCCTCACCCCCTCCTGACATTTTCAGAACAACCCCCTAAAAACCACAACGTTTTTGGCTGACCCCCCCTCGACTAAACTTGGCACTGTGTCCGATATTAGAAAATCTTCAGTAAAATCGACATGACACTGCAGAAGCTGTGAAAAAGAAACTTATTGTCAATGAACAACCATTTCAGCGGTTGGAAACAGTGTTGTTCCCAGTAAATTTACTGAGTAAAAGTTACTCGGTACTTAGTTGTTTTGAATTAAAGTAAGTACTTTTACTTACCGGTAAAAATTTTTCTTAATTTTACTTACTGAATACCGAGTTTCAATTTTGAATTACTCAATTAGAAAAAAATTCGGTAAACTCGGTACTCGGTAATTTACTGAGTTGTTTACTGAGTAAAAGCTTCTGCAATAGGTAGCTTATCGCACCTGTGCAAGAAAATACATATGTATGCGGCTTTTCTTTCGCTAATAGTTCTGCTAACGACGAAAACGCACAGTTTTTGCCAATTTTTTGCAATTTTCACAGCTTGCATAACCTAAGCTTTGTTTGCGCAGAGGCGCGAAAACTATAGAAGTAGGAACTATATCTGCAACTATTAGCTATATTTTGATTGACGTTTTTTGCATCAGTCTGATGAACTGTGAGGAAAAGGGCTATTCACTTTCCAATGTGGCCAGACTTTGCAATTAAAGCCACATCCTCGAGTCACTATGTTTATTGTGCATATTTTATAGCTTTCCATGCATGATAATTAGCACTTTAAATAATGTGAAATAACACAAAACACGATTAAAATTCCGAAAAATCGAGCTACATTATCTTAAACTCATCCATCAGCACTGAAAAAGGATTCTAGAAGCTAAAAGCCATATCAGGTAAACATTTTCAGATAAATTGTAGATTTCTGAATTTTGAAGGTTTTACCGAGTTTACTGAATTGTTTACAGAGTACTTGCCGGGTTTTCTTTTAAAAACCCAGCAACTTACTCGTACTGTACTTACTGAATTTTAAAAAATCTGGATTTACTTACTGAATACTTACCGAGTTTTAGAAATTTGAGCTAGGCACAACACTGGTTGAGTTTTAAAGCTAGGCACAACACAGGTTTTAAAGTGACCGTTTCGTCCCGGTTCACAAAGTGAAGCATGCACATCCAAAGCGCGAAAACCAAATCGTTCATTCTTTTAAACAGAAGCCAGTCTATCATACGTACTCATACAGTAATAAAGCCATGCATAATAGCAGCTGTACACAATAACAATACTATGCTCTGTACGGCCGGGACAGTTGGTGTAATGGTTTAGGCCGCAAAGCCCTATGCGCGTGGTCAGTGTTACCAGGTACTAGCCAGTCCAGTATACTACCGCCAGCTCAAAATTATTCTACTTTGTACTACAATTTTCGACAATATACATTACTACGTTTGCATACTACGCAGCAAAACTGTCAGATCAAAGGTTTAAAGCATAGAAATCTGTTATGTAATTCTGACAGCAATGGCAGAAGCGTTTTTTAATTTCGACTCAAACAGTTTTTACACAAGCTAAAGTTTCAATGACTTTACCAGTTTGCATATGGTTTATACTTCCCGTTCCCCCCAGGGGTAAGCAAGTTCAAATTTAGATGGAAGTGGTTTCGATTCGACTTTTGAAAATACATGGGCTGGGGGCCTAGGGGCCTTACGATCCCAATCCGGCCGAGGCCCTCATCAGGCGTCAAGCCCCCTATCCTCTCTAGATTCTAAACTTCTGAGGCATCATATTCTAACTTAGGACGAACAAAAGTTTTGTACGCTTTTTGGACAGTTTGATAAGAAAATCCTTGATAATCAGGTACAGGTACAGGTACAGGTACAGGTATGCCTGATCCACAGTACCGCAAAGAGTTGGTCGTCGGCACAAAGCCCAACCCAGGCCACCGAAAGCCACTGTGTGCCTGGCATATTTGACCTCTTGGTAAGTTGTGGCGCATTTGGCATTTGATTTTGCCGCCGCCTTTGCAGCATACTGTAGTTAGCAGCGGGACGAAACGGTCACGCTTAAAAAATGGCCGGGACTAAACGGTTGGGACGAAACAGCCGGGACGAACAGCAAGGGGACGAAACGGTCGGGACGAAACGTCCTACAACCGTTGGAAACATGAACTGGGTTGAGGTTTCCTTGTAATATAGTTGCGGACAAAAGCTTCCTAGGCACCTAGAAAACGGCAACGTTTTCGACATGAACCCCCACCCCCTTGTGACGTCTTCCGACCTTCAACCGACCACCCCACCCCCTCTCTGAGTCTGAACGTCGTAGTTTATGGATGGCCCCTTAGCGATTTTTAACTTAAAAATACGTTTTTAAGCGATTCTTGTACGATTTTCGTACTCTAACCCTACTGTAGTTATAACTTTTTAATTTTCCCGAGACAAACAACTTGATTTCTGACAAACCCGAGGTAAGAGAATCGATGTTGAAAGTTTTCAATTTTGGTAGTCGCAGCATCAAGTGAAATGCGATGGGATTGGAAACCAGGATCGTGCATCTGAAGGTACCTACATGAACATACAGAGCGTACATACATATAAGCTAAAAATTTCCGTTAGTTTTACACCATCTCAATTCGTACCGTATACGGTACACTCAAAATACTACACTAACGGACACTTCGGAATATGTTTAACAAAATATTACTTGTAATCCTGTACGGCTTGGAAAATTAGCGGTGGAACGGGGTTGGGAGCCGGGTAGACCACCTTAATCCCGAACACTGCCGTGGCTAACACAGCCAAACACATAACCGGGCCACGAAAGACTGGCATGGGACAGCAGAGAATTTCGGTCTAAATTTGCAAATGTAAACATGATTTGTTTTGAAGTTGTTTAGATTCAACCGGTTGATCTAAGTAAATTCGCTTCCCGACGGTCAAACAAGCGTTCAGCAGTTGAAAGTGACTCAGCATCACTCCGCTGGGATCGCCCGTAGAGCCCTAAAACTTCTCTTTTTATATGGTTTAGATTCCAGACGCATAAAATGAAACCTACTGTACCATGGTGTATTGAATAGACGCCAAACTATTACAGTCTTGATATGGCAGCTGGTTCAATTTGACCACGTTTTCCTGCTTGCCTAGACCGAAAATCTCGGACAGCGTGTAAGTTCCACTGCAATTTGTGTATTTTATTTACTAGCGTTGAAAACAATTCGATTTATTTCATACAGTTGTTGAGTTATTAATGAAAAAGAATTTGCCGCTACCATTCTCCGTGGTACGAGAATTCATACTGCACTGCAATTATGTACCACAGTTCCAATGTTAAGTTGAGGGTCTCAGAAAGCGCCAGAGCCAATTGGCGCTGGCTGGCTACCCTTTTTTGCGAATTGGGGGTGTGCTGAGTGAGCTGAGAGTGCGTAGCTAGCTTTTGTCCGGCCAGCAGCCAGCAGATGACCCTTACGTAATTATTGGCTAGGGGTGC
The DNA here is from genome assembly GCA_030248155.1 of Sabatieria punctata. Classification (NCBI taxonomy): domain Eukaryota; kingdom Metazoa; phylum Nematoda; class Chromadorea; order Araeolaimida; family Comesomatidae; genus Sabatieria; species Sabatieria punctata. The sequence goes on from JASANB010003551.1 coordinate 172,533, forward strand.
TTGCCAGCATCCATTGGCTGTAACTTGACCCTAGTGGCGAAACGCCAGGCGTTCTGCCACGGCGAAACGCCAACTCGCACTTTTTTTGAGCTTAACTGTACATGTAACAGAACAGGTTCGGGCCGGCCTGGGGGATACTGTTAGTTTACAATAATATAGTAAAATAAAAATTAGTAATACTAGTGGCATTTTATTAGTAGTAAAAAGTAAAATTAAGGGCCAATGGTAAAGTAAAAATTTAATAAAATTAACAAAGACCGTAAATAGTAAAATGTAAATTTTACTACTACTATTTTACTAATTAGTTTTTGTGAATTCTAGCCAAATTCTTGATCAGTTTTGCAATAAACGATGTAGGACGCACTTTTGTCAGTCGAATTTCACACATTTTTGTCTCTTGAGAACCTCGTCTCGTATCATGACCAAATTTAGCAACTATTTAGCACCAACATTAATTTTATTCATAAAATCTTGGCATAAATTATTAGTAAAATAAAAATTAGTAAAATCGGAGCTGCTTGGTAGCAAAACAAAAATATAAATAATATTGAAGGAAGGACTGAATTTGTAGAAATTTTGTAAATAGTAAAATAAAAATTCACTATATTGTAAAATAACAGTACTGGGGGAGGAGGTACTTGTATTTTTGAGTCGGGGATCCCTAAACCGTCGGGTAAAGGGGTAAATGGGGTTGGCCTTTCTAGCTGGGGCAGTAACCCCCCAAAACCCCAAGTACATGTTTGCTTTTTTTAGTATATGCCGACACTGTATCGCTAAACAGTCAGGGTTGGTTTCTCAATACCATGTACGTGTCCTAGCTCGTAAGAATATTTAAAAAATTTTACGAGTATTTGTGCTCCTCCTCAGCCATAATAACGTGTGTCAGTTTAGGAAAAGCTTTGCTCTCCAAATGTCCTTTGGCCGCCGATTTCAGCTCCGGACAAAGTTCGATCATTGTGTGATACGGCGCGCCTGGCTTTGAGGCCGGAAAGCAAATCAAAGCGCGAAAGTCACCCTAAAAATTTGCATAACACAGAACAGCTATGATCTGTGTCCAGCAGACAGAGATTTACGTTCTGTAGAATCTTAGCTATGATGTCTGTGGAAGCGGCAGGATTCAAACAACTGAACACCAGTCCTGCCTTTGCGCAGGCGAAAATAGAATGGATAGTGGACGAATGATTGGCGCCCCAGAGCATCACGTGATCGCCTGCGTTCAGACCGCTCGCTAACAGACCGGCGGCTAGTTTGTCTACCTGAAATCATAAGTGATTAGTGTAACTAATCCCATAATAGGTAATCTTCTAATTGATTGCTCTGTATTTTATAATCAATATCAACTCCATTCTAATTATTTGTTCCCTCTGGCACCACATGGAAATGGAATAAATATTTTTTAAAGAGAGAAAAGTTTATCCGACAACCTGCCAAGCATAACAATAAAATATAAAAAAGAACAGAACGAATAATTAAGCAACCAGATCAGAGGGAGGGCTGGGCCGTTTTCTACCGTTTGCCGACTAAATTGTCCCAAAACTGTGCTTTTCAGCTTAGTGTGCATTTTGAATGCCTTTCTTGACAGCTAATTTTGTAGTATTGCTAAAAAATTTACCCTTAGTAAGTACCCTTCAAAAGTGTGCCCATCTCTTTTTAAAACCCTGGGCACACCACTAACGACCAGAAGCTAGAAGTATCACCTCAATTCGCAGACTGGTAAATGTCTGTTGAAGGTTTTCGTGCGGAAAAATCAGGGCCTCCTGAATGCCACGACTCTTGCAGGTTTCATCGAACAGTTGGGCTATAGATTTTTTCTCAATCAGCTCCATTCTGGTGGGCTGGGGCGCAAAAATAACTGGGCCTACGTGAGCAATGCGTAGCTCAGAGACTCACAAGTGTGGTGGTGTGGGCAGTCGGGAGGGCGCGTCTGCCGACCCGTAACAGCTGCTGCTTTTTATGACGTCCTGGCCGCCTCTGCCAGGAGTTACTCATCTGCTAGATCGATCTGTGTTTGTTGTTGTTCAGAGAACAATTTGATCACTCTTCCCTACTTCTAACTTCAACCCCTATCGGCTGTTATTTTTGTTCGTAAAGTCCTTTTTAGTTGGTTTCTATAATCCCTTTAGGGATGACCGTACTCCAATTGGAGTAGTTTCGCTCAGTGGCGTATCTAGGATTTCGGAAACGGGGGTGTAAAATTTTGAAAGTGCTTGGTTGGACCGCTTCCCAACCATGGTAAGAAAATTTAGCAAAATTTGGCTTCAAAAACGCGTTTAAAACACATTCCAGACTTAAAATTAACAGAAATTACAAGTTTTAGTAGTTTAAAGTGGCCTGGTTATGCTTCTGCCGAGAAAATTATGAAAATTTAGTCGTCAAAAACGCATTTAAAAGGCATTCTGAGCACAAAATAGACAGTTTTGGTACATACATTGTAATTCATTAGTTTCTTATATTTTTGACAGACTTTTTCTTCCTACCTCCACCGCAAAGGGGGTGTACACACCCTACACCCCCTGGATACGCCACTAGTTTGGCTGCGATTCAGTCATTCTGGAATTAACCGCAGCTCTTGGCACGATCTTGCCGTTCAGTTAGGTGTTCAAACTGGAGCTCCTCCCACTTTGGTATGCGGCCGAAAATTGATAAATATTTTTTATGGGCCTATTATATTAAGGGCGAGACCGCCGGCACAGTTGGTGTAGTGGTTTATGCCGCATAGCCACTGTGCGCGACGTCGTGCGTTCATCCTCTCGGCGCGGCAAGTTTCTTGTCGCAAAGAGTTGGTCGTCGGCACAAAGCCCAACCCAGGCTATCGAAAGCCGGTGACAGCGAGTAGGTAAATGGGAACCGACTGGAGCTGCCGTTGCACCCGAAAGCTACAATAGCAACCACGCATGTGTTGGGACATATGGAACGGGGACAGCTACCACTGAGACCCGACCAGACTGACCAGTGGCGTATCCAGGATTTTGGAAAGGGGGGGGGTGTAAAATTTTGAAAGTGCCTGGTTGGCCGCTGCCCAACCAGGGTAAGAAAATTTAGCAAAATTAGCCTTCAAAAACGCGTTTAAAACGCATTCCGAGCTTAAAATTAACAGCAATTACAAGTTTTAGTAGTTTGTAATGGTCTGGTTGGGCTTCTGCCCGACCAGGGCGAGAAAATTTTGAAAATTTAGCCTTTAAAAACGCATTTAGAAGGCATTCTGAGCACAAAATAGACAGTTTTAGTACATAATTCATTAGTTTCTTATATTTTTGACAGACTTTTTCTTCCTACCTCCACCGCAAAGGGGGGGTGTACACACCCTACACCCCCCTGGATACGCCACTGAGACTGACACCGAGCATGTGTGGCGGCTAGTAGCGAAGGCAGCGAAGGAAGGGCAGGATGATATGGGTGTCCGTGATGGGCCCGCAGTGTGGCCTAACGCAGGGGTTACGACGGCCCCGACCGGTCAATCCATTCATCCAAGGGCGAGACCGCCGACAAAAACAACTAAGTCCCGGCTTTTTATCCTCGCCATCCCGGCAGGTACAATGTACCAGAGATTTCCACTTAGTATCCCACCCCACTTAATAACCCACTGGGATATTACATGGACTCTAAATCCGCTTTATATCCCATGGCAAACTTGGCCGCAATGTTTATGTCAAATTTGTAATAATTTTCTTTACACACGCATACTGTATGTATGATAAAACATTGTTCCGGTTAATATCCCATGTCGTTTCCAGTTAATATCCCATGGCTTTGTCCAGTTAATATCCAATGTTTTCACTGTGAAACGTGATTTTCCGTGTTATATCCCCTGGGATACTAAGTGGAAAACTCCGGAAGTACAAGTAGATTATCGTTTCTCAATTATCGTCGCTATCCATCCACGCCGCCAAGCTTTGCCCACCATGCGTGCGGTTGGATTGGCCAATTTAAAATTTTTTGGAAATTATAAAAACCTAACCGCAAGGCAAAATTCCAAATATAGCCTGTGTTCCATTTTTGCGAGTTTTACACGCAAAGGCGCAAGGGGATAAGCAAAAATCCGGCCAGATTGGAAGCAGAGGTGTTAGAAAGTTGTACGTTTTGGGCTTTAAAGTTTTATCTATAAACGTTTGTTCAAACAAGCACTGTAAAGCACAGTCTAAATTTTAGGGAACCAAAACTGTAGAATGCAGGAAACACGGAACCCGTTGTTAACTTGAACATTGGTTGAATTACGAAATTTGGTGCGAATCCGCTTAAGCGTTTATGACAGATATTATTTCAGTTTACATTTTTACATTTTACTACTGCTAATTAGCGATCGTTTACTTAAGAAGGGTAAAGAACTAGGGTTTGGCGTGAATAGTCCAGAAACGTGGGTAATTATTATTCAAAAGATCTTCTAACTTACAATTTCACGGAATTGCAAACATTTCCCGAAATTAGAAAAATCGGCAGTTTCGTCTTTCTTCTTTGGCCAATATTATGAATGTAGTTAAGTAAAAACGACAGCCTACATACAGTACAACAGGCTCAGTCAGATTCAGAGGTACAGAAATAGTTAGATTTTATAAATTCAACCCTTGTTAACAAAACACTACAAATTATTCTCAACTGTCAATGTTGTTCTCTTTACATGATTCTGAAAACAGCCAAATTATCCTAAATAATAAAATATATAATAGCGGCGCCAAAGCATTTGTACATTGTACCAAAAAAGTAAAACAGAAAAGGTTAAAAGGCAAAGGACAAAAAATTAGCATAGTACTGTACGTAGAGAGTTAGAGTTCAGGCCTTGTCGTAAAAGACGTAGCCAGAGGCAGTTTCAGAAGCCAACGCATGGCTTCCGTCAACGCGATGCAGTTTGCACTGGTTGTCGGCCGAGTTGTAGCTGAATCCTTGACAGACTATGCGGTTCTTGCACAAACTGGCACAATTCTGAACACCTTCGACAGTGTGGCTGTTGAGAGTGTTCTCTGCAGTGGCTCGCTTGTCGTTGGCAAGCAGTTTGAACTTTGACATGAACGGTTCGGCTAGAAAATACCACAACCCTTATTCGGTGCTAACAGACCTGATACATAATGCATGCACACGACCAAGGGGCCGTCCTTGAACGACGTCGTTCCAAAATTCCCATTTTTCGAACCCCCTAAATCGCCTCGCGTCGTTCGTGGGTGGGGACCCCGTCTCTTTCGTCGTCGTCGGCGACGTCGTTTTTGGTTTAACCCCCCGAATAAACAGTACCATACATGTAACAGCTCCGGGCGGACCTGGGACCGGGGGAGGGGAGGGGGTAGGGGGTTTCCTCAGGTGGAGGGTCGAGAGGGGTTTCGCCCAGAGGGGGATCCAAAATTTCAAAACGCTCCAAAACACCTGCAAATGCGTTTTAAGCACGTTTTTCAGTAAGGACGCTAAAAATCGCTATTTTAAGCTGCCAAATAGCGTTTTAGAGCTAAAACCAAGCAAAAAATGACAAAAATGGCTTCCAAAAACCCCCATTTCTCTTAAATATCAGTAGTGAAAACCCCAAATTCGGTTTCCAAAAGCTTTTCAAGCGAATTTTCGGCTAAGATTTTGTGATTTCTGAGCCAGTTTGTTAGTACTGGAACCACTACTAGTACTTGTATTTTTGTACCTTAACCTGTCTGGGGGTTGGCCTTTCCAGCAGGGGGTAACTCCCAAACCCCTAGTACAAGTATGAACAGTACATACAGTAATGTGATGTATAGTTGTTGACATACTGCATAATCACTTGAATAGATCCCTATAACCACCCCGGGAAGCTTTTCAGCTTTTCTGTACGTAGAACCTTTGCAGAATGTACATAAATTTAAAACAAATACAAGCAAAGTTTTCTAAAATTCCGAAAAAAACCGACGTCGTTCTTTGCTAAGCCCTCCCCCTCCTGGTGCGTCATCTATTGATGCATTTCAGCCGACCCCCTACCCCCCCTCTGAACGACGTCGTTTATGGACGGCCCCAAAGCATGGAGAAGACTAGGTAGAACAGAACAGAAAAACAGAACAGAAACAGAAAAGAAAGAAAGAAAGATTGTTCGCTTTTCCAAAAACTACTGTATGTACGTACATACTGAGATTTGCTAAAGAGTAAAGAATCGATCATCTGTTCGTGACGTGTATGTACAGTAGGTGTTGTAGTGTGGCATGACTCACCATACTGGCAAATGACCCTTTTGGCTTCGGTGGCTTTGTCACCAACCAGGAAGTTTCCGGTTCGGCAGAGAGCGCCCGCGAGCTTCCAATCGCTGGAGGGCTGCCCAGTCTCCCACTGTAAGAACTGACCGCCGTCTGTGCCGGGAATTTCATCCAAACCTTGAGGACTCTCCCACGACCATGTCCGACTCATCTTAAACGGTTTTTTGCTTCCGTTCCAATAGTTGTTCATTCTGCTAGTATTGCACACGTCCAAACATTCTCGCTGGTTCTGGTTATTACAGACAGACTAGAAAAGTGCCTACCGCAACTTCTTTGACCAGTCCCACATAAGCACAGTAGTCGGGGGTCTGAAGCAAAACGAGCGTAACAGAAGTCTAGAGAATACCGTAAGCTGACTTGATCTGTGATCAGCTGAGCAAGCACTTGTCTCACGCCCGTCGAAGCAGCCAGTGCAAAGAAGCCGCTGAGACTTGCCATAATCGGACAGGTGAAACTTTCCGGTATTTGAGCGGCATCGCTTACTGTGTAACACGAACTCTGGTAGTAAACGGCTTTCGATTGGACCGCGCAGGCAGCTTGCAGTTCTACAGCATAAATTACCGTTAAGGCATCGAAAGCACAATCATGTTTGATCTGTATTTGGCTTACGAGAATGCCAAATACACTAATTGACGCAACAAGGTGCAGTGCTTACAATCGCGTCGAAACACCGAAATAGTTTAGATCGGCAGGTGGTCATTCGATTGATTGGTTGAATTTACTCTCACTAGGGCATAAAGTTCAGTACGGGCGTTTAAAAGCAAAATCAAACTTGTGGTTGCGCTGGAGTGGCAGAAGAGCCAACAGAGAAAGAGCAAATGGTTGGTGAAGCTGAATGGAGTTGGGGCCGACATTGTCTACCGCCGGCCGCTAGCTTAGAGTGAACGGCAGGCAGCGGTCACCATGCACTGGTCGCTATGACGAGAGATCAATTGTCGCCCGGTTTGGAAAGAGACACGATGTCAAATGACATCCAACATGTTCAGCCTTGCTAATCTTTCAGTTTTGTTGACGCAAAGCATCAATCACTAGCAAGCACCTCTTTCTAATTAAGCAGCGAAGCTATAAATCACATCACTGTATGTACGTGCCACTATAGTTAGATAAGTGCTATGCCTAAGTTACGCGCGATAGCTTGTTTCTTTGCTAAGTTCCATTAGTTCAGGTGGACTGAACGTAAGAATGTAAAAAAGGTTTATTGAATTAATTAGTAGCTATTTTTGTGCTTTGGTCGAATAATATGTTTTGAAAACGACATGAAATTGTGACTAATGACACCGTATCATATTTTTGCAGAGTTTCCAATTTGATACGCTGTAGAGTGGAGTAAAATTACTTTCTGAGAGCGTTCGTGGCACGTCAAAGAGAGCCAGGTGCAATAACTTTCTGTCCGGTAATCTCAAAAATGACGCAAATCGTTGCCTTTGCCCTCGTATGTATGCTCCTACTGCCTGCGTTTTGTTCTGTAGGAGGAGGAGAGAGGACTAGTGTTGTATAATACCGGATTTTTCAAATGCGTATACGCATTCCAACTAGAAATGCGTATGAGTTTGCATATACGCATTACAGAAACTAATGCGTATTTTGCGTATTGCGTATGCGTAATGCGTAATCTTAGAAACATTCAGAAGTTTCACTAAACAGTCTTTTTTGGCACTACAGTATGCTCTAGGTTTCCAGCTTCATAATCTAAGCTTTTTGGATAGATACTATACTATTAAAAGGCTTGAGGATGATTACTGGCTTAAACAATTGCACTACAATACCATGTACAGTACGTCTTTTCTACAGGGCAGAGATTTATAGGCTTGCCTTTGCTAATTTAGCCAAATGTCAGTCAAACAGTCTCTTTTTTGAAAACCTTCCTGCTTTTTAATAGCTTCATAAGAGATATTTGCCTAAGTTATGCGTGTAGCTTTCAGTTATCCACAGACCTATGGATTTTTCTAGAGTCTTGCTAACCGGTGCAGATCAGTTGCAGAGAGCAGAGCAGAAATGAGCTACCTCGGAGTGCTGTTGGTGTGTCTGAGCGTGGTGGGGTGTGCGGAGGCGATGAATCTGCATCTGAAGTTCGTGCACCTGCAGCCGATCAAGCTGCTGAGTCAGCAGGCGGAGAAGTGCGAACGAATGCTGCTGCAGTCGCGTCTCCAGCGACGAGGCATTCTGGAGCGATTCGAGTCCTATCGCAGAAACCAACTGGACGCCATCCGACAGTTCTGTCAGCAGATCGCTTAGACCGCTTTCTTCTAGACACTCTCACTTCCTATCTGCTGGTGACTTGAGTGTTGTTTGCTTTTGTATCTCTACTAAACAAAAAAGCTATGGTTTTCTATTTTTTTAAGACTTTCCTTTTAAGCGCATCATTATTGGAACGTCTAAATATATCGGTTGTGCATGTATACGTGAAAGATAGAATGAATAAACTGAAGACTAAATAATGCACATAGAATAAGCAGTTTAGATGTATGAACGTGCCAACACAGCAGCCCATTTATCCACAGGGAGCAATTTGGCCTGGTGACTTTTTTCTATGAGTACCTACGAACGTTAATAGGGAGGAGTTAGATGCCGATCTAAATCGGCACGGGCTACGCAACTTTTTGTTACAAAGATAGTAAAAAGACCGGTTTTTCACTCCACGGCTGTATGAAATTCGCCTCGAACCGATTCTTCGGGTGTTCTGTTTAGCCAAGCAAACATATCAGCTGCGCATCTAACAGGTTTGTTGGTCTATTTAATTCCACACTCCCAACCTGCACAACCAGTGTCTTCCTTCGGTTCCTCTCAGCTGTCCATCGTTACTGTTCTGTTCTGTTCGCTCACAATGAAATCCTCCGCCGTGTTCGTGTTGGCTGTTCTTCTGGCTGCCTGCTCCCTCCAGACCGAAGCCAGTGGACACGGTAGGTCTTGCTCATTGGCTAGATAAGGCAAACAACTATGCACCGGCTTGAGAACTAATCTAAGCCGTTGCTTTCATTGCTAGTAGAGGGTTGGACCTAAATTTCGCTAAAAATTCAAAGCGCTCATATGAGTGTGAAAAGTTCAAAGAAATTTTGCTAGTCTAAACATTCTGAACTGTATTTAACGTTAGCGGGCAATTAACGCACTTTAAAAGTTAGTTCACTTAGAATTCATACTATGTGTATGTACGTATTGTAGGTGCCTACTACGGTGCAGGTCCGTACTACGGTGGATACCGCGGCTGGTACGGCGCTGGCTACGGCTACGGATACGCCGGGTACCCCTACTACCGTGGCTACTACGGATACGGACCCTACTACCGAGGAAGATACTGGTACCGCAGATGAGAACCACTACTTCGGCTAGCTGTACGATAGACCGCTACCATACCACCAACAAAGCCTTAGATTTTGCATTTACCATTTGCCATCTATATGATTTGCTGTTGCGTTATTTTCTAGTCGAACTCATGGAATAAACCACTACTTTCACACAGTCTGTACACATTTCTTTGAAAATCAGATAACCTGATACCCGTTGATCGCACGAAAGGCATTGGTTTGGTACTAATCTAAATCCATTCCAAATTAACAAAACATGAGCTGTCGTATAAAACACGCTCGGGGCTGGTCTTCGTGAAATTAAGAATAGCCGCGCTATTTTCCGTATTGTTTTTTAAACGACGAAGATAGCGAACATAAAAAACGCAAAAGAACAAGCAGAATAGGTATTTTAGGAAGGCGACGTATTGCCTTAGAATTAGAGTGCGAACAATACCTGAAAAACCCAATACCCCAATACCCAATACCCAATACCAATACCTGAGACCCCCAATACCCCAATACCCAATACTTGCGTAGCTGAGCCAAAAATTACATTTCAGTGGACAGGTACATTCCAGTTGTGCACACAAGATTCATTGGCACTGCGATTAAAATTTTTAACATGCATTTCGCGAGAAAGTCAGCTTAGGTGACGAAGAGAGGGGGCAAGGGGGTTCATCTCACCGATCCGGCTAAAATTTTATGAGCACAAACTAGACCACGAACGTTGACCTTCGGCGCATATTAGAAGAAAAACACCCCCCTAGAACCGGAGCTACACCCCCTCAAAGTTGGCTCGCCAGCCGTTTTTTGGCCAATTTACGGACCTCTAACGACCCAAATTCAAACGTGTGCCGTTTGCGCACTTCTAAACCGACAGCTTTCGCATGCGCACCAATCGATAGCTATTTGAAAATACCTTAAATCCCCCACTCAAATTTTTCCGTATCTTGCCTGGTTAGCGAGATATTTTCCGAAATGTACCAAAAATGGCGAAAATGCACCCTCCATTTTTTGCAAATTTTCGCCCATAACTCAAGTCACGACAGTTTGGGAAGGCTGGGGCTTGCTTCAAAAGTTAGCTCCCGCTTGCCCAAACGTAATCCACACAAATTGGTCAAAATCCAATGGGGGAGCGGGGGGGTTTGGCCCCCTCAAAGGTCTCCGGAAAAAAATTTTTTGCTCAAAATTACTTTTAAAGTAGTCTATTTGATACAGTTTGAGGCGCTGATTTCAAATATAAAGTCCGTTTGGCTAGACTCAGCCTGGATCGGAAGATATTCAAGTCCAAATTTCCGAAATTTAATTCCTGCCTGGTGACCGTATCTTTTGATAGCAAGCCTAAACCGACTCACGGTGCAGTTTTCTAGACCTATTTTGGCCTGCTGAGTTCAAAACTAACTTTAGTTTTGCGCTACGGCCTCTGGTTCCGGAGTTATGGCCATCTGCAAATCACTACTACAAAAAATTCCAATTTTAGCGGTGCGCAAAAAAATCATTTTTTTATCCAGGCCCAAAATTTTATTTGTGACCAGCTTACCGGATGTAGTTTTTCCCACTGATTCCAAAAATGACTTCAATTTTGCTCTAGGAGGCCTGCTTCTCGAGATATGGCCGTTCAAAGTTTCCCTGCAAATCTGCACTACAGCTCTCACTCTGCCTTGGCCTGATAAACCGACTGTGTCGATTTGAGCCGCTATTGCTGCTTCGGTTCTGTCCTACTAGATGTAGATTTACCTGGCAAATCCAAAAACGGCTTCCTCTTCACAGTACGATGTCTACTTCAAGAGATATGACCGTTTGAACTTTCGCGGCAAATTTGTACCTAAATCGGCTATGACCTGCTAGCGGACTGTCTCCATTAGTACCGCATGTGGACTTTGTAAAGCCGTTATGTTAGATAGATTTTCATATTTTGTATAATTTCCAGCTAGTTTTTGCTGTTCCACCTCATCTTGCAAAGCTAGACAGTACAAAGTTGGGGTTCAGCTCTCAGGCCCGATTTTCGGGACCCTCCAGCCCGATTCTGGGGAGTTTCTGGAACCCTGAAAACCTATTTTTGGTTGAAAAGTACAAAAATTCAGGGCGCCAGTACAAACTCACAACCAAGATCCGATGTCCGATGATCGGATGTGCGGGGAGCCTTATGACCCTACCATCAGACCTATGTGGTCCAATTCGCCACCCCCCATGGTTCGTCATCTTGGACGTTTCCCTTCTATCACTGCCAGCCACTCTGACCATGCTGTTGGGCGCCAGGTACTAAGAGAGTGCCTGGCGCTTTGACGTCATGGTGATGCCGGCTACCAACGTCCGTTGGTGCGCCGTTGGTGTGAGAGAGGCTCCCAGGCCTAGTCGGCCTCCTGACGTTGTTGATCTTCTCCTCCAACGTGGCATGCTTAGGAGCGGCTTCGGTGCAACAGCAAATCCAGTCGGTTCCCATTTTACCTACTCACTGTCACCAGCTTTCCATGGCCTGGGTGGAGCTTTGTGCCGACGACCAACTCTTTGCGGCAAGAAACTTGCCGCGCCTGGAGGATGAGCGCACGATTTCGCGCACAGTGGCTTTGCGGCCTAAACCACTGTGTCGGCTCACCACCAAGATAAGGTTTCAAGATTGTTTTCCATCCCAAATTAAGGTTTTAGAAGAGCTAACCAGGGTTTCTAGACTTTATAAGCCCTATATTGAGAGTTTGAAAAGCCCTAATTTGGGTTTCTAAAACTGTAATTGTAATTAGGGTTCCTGAGTCCCTAGATAGGGTTCTGGAACCCTAATTTGGGTTTTTGAAACCCTCCAGTTTTGTTTTTCTGAGCCCCTAAATAGGGTTCTGAAACCCTAATTCGGGTTTCTGAAGCCCTAAACTGCCCTGCTGAACACTACACCCTTTGAGAGCTTGAGCTACCATGAGCAGCACTGATGAAGTTGTCATGCACGGTCATATCAATCCGTAAATGCGATAGCTACCAGATGCTGATGGCACTGTTCAACTACCGAGCCTACAAGATTGATCCCCCAACACATGGTCGAGAGAAACAAAACGCAGTTTTTGGAATTGATAGAGATGACTGATACAGAGGAACTTGAACGTTTTGATGGTTTTTTCTGTTCCCCTCATAGCAGGCAAGTCTTCGGACAGCTGTTGGGGCCACACATGTACGTAGCTGGGTTTTGGCGGGGGTTTTCGGGTCCAAAACAGGGTTTTTCAGCTCTGTCTAAAGTGGGTTTCAGTGACCTTTTTTGGGCTAAAAACCGGTTGGGTTCTGGAATCCTATTCAATGCCTCAGAAACCCTAATTAATGTTTTAGAAACCCAAATTACCCCTTCTAAAACCCTAATTTGGGATTGAAAACATGCTTGAAACCCTATCCTGGATCTTGGCCATGTTTGTATTTGGGTGCTAAACCCCGCAACTTCGTACTGCCTAGCTTTGCAAGATGAGGTGGAACAGCAAAAACTAGCTGGAAATCACACAAAACATGAAAATCTATCTAACATAACGGCTTTACAAAGACCACAAGCGGTACTAATGGAGACAGTCCGCTAGCAGGTCATAGCCGATTTAGGTACAAATTTGCCGCGAAAGTTCAAACGGTCATATCTCTTGAAGTAGACATGGTACTGTAAAAATGTAGCCGTTTTTGGATTTGCTAGGTAAATCTACATCTAGTAGGACAGAACCGAAGCAGCAATAGCGGCTCAAATCGACACAGTCGGTTTATCAGGCCAAGGCAGAGTGAGAGCTGTAGTGCAGATTTGCAGGGAAACTTTGAACGGCCATATCTCGAGAAGCAGGCCTCCTAGAGCAAAATTGAAGTCATTTTTGGAATCAGTGGGAAAAACTACATCCGGTAAGCTGGTCAAAAATAAAATTTTGGTCCTGGATAAAAAAATTATTTTTTTGCGCACCGCTAAAATTGGAATTTTTTGTAGTAGTGATTTGCAGATGGCCATAACTCCGGAACCAGAGGTCGTAGCGCAAAACTGAAGTTAGTTTTGAACTCAGCAGCCGAAAATAGGTCTAGAAAACTGCACCGTGACTCGGTTTAGGCTTGCTATCAAAAGATACGGTCACCAGGCGGGAATTGAATTTCGGAAATTTGGACTTGAATATCTTCCGATCCAGGCTGAGTCTAGCCAAACGGACTTTATATTTGAAATCAGCGCCTCAAACTATATCAAATAGACTACTTTAAAATTAATTTTGAGCAAAAAAAATTTTTCCGAAGACCTTTGAGGGGGCCAAACCCCCCCCCCGCTCACCCCCATTGGATTTTGACCATTTTGTGTGGATTATGTTTGGGAAAGCGGGAGCTAACTTTTGAAGCAAGCTCCAGCCTTCCCAAACTGTCGTGGCTTGAGTTATGGGCGAATATTTGCAAAAAATGGAGGGTGCATTTTCGCCATTTTTGGTACATTTCGGAAAATATCTCGCTAACCAGGCAAGATACGGAAAAACTTGAGTGGGGGATTGAAAGTATTTTCAAATAGCTATCCATTGGTGTGCATGCGAAAGCTGTCGGTTTAGAAGTGCGCAAACGGCACACGTTTGAATTTGGGTCGTTAGAGGTCTGAAAATTGGCCAAAAAACGGCTGGCGAGCCAACTTTGAGGTGGTGTAGCTCCGGTTCTAGGGGGTGTTTTTCTTCTAATATGCGCCGAAGGTCATCGTTCGTGGTCTAGTTTGTGCTCATAAAATTTTAGCCCGATCGGTGAGATGAACCCCCTTGCCCCCCGTAAGCTGACTTTCTCGCGAAATGCATGTTAAGAGGCCTGGTTGGGCCACTGCCCAAGCAGGGCGAGAAAATTTTGAAAACTACCCTTTCAGAAACATTTAGAAAGCCATTTTGGGTGTAAAAATTGGCAGAAATTAACAGTTTTGGTAGTAAATATTTCGTAATTCAGTCATGTTTCTTATTTCCGGCCAATTTTTTTCCTAACTCGGCTAGAAATTGTGTGCACCACCGCAATAGCCATGGGTACGGTACTGGTACATTTTTATTTTAGATAAGAACAGAGAAATTATTTACTGGTGTAGCGCTTAGAAAATCGTTCACTTTAGGAAATTCTACTAACGTTTAGTTGATTTAACGCGAAAACAGCTTCCTAAATCAAGTTTTTCGATTTTTTTCAGATAGATTTTTCAGGTCAACATCGATTTTCCTCTATTTTTACCTGTCCCAATTAGTGTTGGGTATTGGGGGGTAAAAACCCCAATACCCAATACCTGGAAAACACCCCAATACACCCAATACCCAATACCAGTTCGCACTCTACTTAGAATCGAATAAAGCTTAGCTGCTCCTATTACCTAACCACTCCTTTCTCTCTCCTACTCTGCACTGCTGCCACCAACCGAAGTGAAGAAACGAATAAAAATCATAAAAAGAAGAGAAAATTGAATTGAACTTATTAAAATTAGCAGAAATTGACGGTTACATAATCTCTTACTTCTCCTTCCCCTTCTTTTTACCCATTTTTTCTCCTACCTTCTTCGTGTGAGGAGTGTTTTCTAAACCAAATCCTGGGTACGCTACGTGGGTTCTGGCTGGAACTGGAGGAGTAGTAGAGGTAGAGAATCGTATGGTCAAGGTTGTTTTAAGAGTCAGTCTCTGAACCGATCGAGTCTCATTCTTCAGACCCAAAATTGAAACTTTGGCGCAGGAAGTTGAAAGTTGGTGCACTGATACCCCTTGATGAGTTGTTAAACCACTGCAAAGGAATACCGAATTCGACGCTCCACGCTCGAGATATAAGCCCGCGAAAATCGGCTCTCTTAACTATGGGACCAAAATTTCAAACTCGCATTTCTAACTTACCAGTTGGAGTTTGAAGTTGACAATTGAGGATTTTACATAACTTTTTGAGTACTTTAAGATTACGTAGTCCAATTTCACTTTTGAGGAAAAAAATTTTTTCCGGCCTCCTTTGGCGCCCCATAGCTCGTCTGCAACCCGCCCTAGTCATATCTTTTTATTTCAGATTATTGTAGCGCTATCAATTAGCTACCTTTTGGTATAAAATGCGTCGAGCCAGCTGCCCGCGTGTTTGAGAACTATGGCTTCAAATTTGAAAAACCCCTGAGTTTTGCATTATTTTTTGTGCATAAAATTTTCAACTATGATTTCTAACCTACCAGTTGGAGGTTGAAGTTAAAAATTATAGTCTTTACACAACTTTTTGAGTACTTTAAGATTGCGCAGTCCAATTTCACTTTTGAGGAAAAAATTTTTTTCGGCCTCCTTTGGCGCCCCATAGCTCGTCTGCAACCCGCCCTAGTCATATCTTTTTATTTCAGATTATTGTAGCGCTATCAATTAGCTACGTTTTGGTATAAAGTACGTCGAGCCAGCTGGCCGCGTTTTTGAGAAATATGGCTTCAAAGTTGAAAAACCCCGAATTTTTGCATAATTTTTTGTGCATAAAATAATGCAAAAGTCTGGAGTTTTTCAACTTTGAAGCCATATTTCTCAAAAACGCGGCCAGCTGGCTCGACGTACTTTATACCAAAACGTAGCTAATTGATAGCGCTACAATAATCTGAAATAAAAAGATATGACTAGGGCGAGTTGCAGACGAGCTATGGGGCGCCAAAGGAGGCCGAAAAAATTTTTTTCCTCAAAAGTGAAATTGGACTGCGCAATCTTAAAGTACTCAAAAAGTTGTGTAAAGACTATAATTTTTAACTTCAAACTCCAACTGGTAGGTTAGAAATCATAGTTGGAAATTTTATGCACAAAAAATAATGCAAAAGTCTGGGGTTTTTCAACTTTGGAGCCAAATTTCTCAAAAACGCGGGCAGTTGGCTCGACGTATTTTACATCAAAAGGTAGCTAATTGATAGCGCTACAATAATCTGAAATAAAGATATGACTAGGGCGGGTTGCAGACGAGCTATGGGGCGCCAAAGGAGGCCGAAAAAAATTTTTTTCCTCAAAAGTGAAATTGGACTACGTAATCTTAAAGTACTCAAAAAGTTATGTAAAATCCTCAATTGTCAACTTCAAACTCCAACTGGTAAGTTAGAAATGCGAGTTTGAAATTTTGGTCCCATAGTTAAGAGAGCCGATTTTCGCGGGCTTATATCTCGAGCGTGGAGCGTCGAATTCGGTATTCCTTTGCAGTGGTTTAACAACACATCAAGGGGTATCAGTGCACCAACTTTCAACGTCCTGCGCCTAAGTTTCAATTTTGGGTCTGAATAGGGCAAAGGGGCAAAACTCGATCAGTTCAGAGACTGACCCTTAAGCAACCAAACCAGTTCAAAGACTAGTATAGAACTTGATGGGACGGCGACCACATATTGTAGGGTCTTGCAGCACCGCTTTGACTTAATAAACTTATCTGTAAAATTAAATTTAATTTTGAATATTTGAGTGGTCCATTAGATTCTGAACGCGATGATATGGATCTGCCAAAGTTAAATATGTAGTTTGGATCCGTTTCTGTTGAACAGCCTAGATTGCTTACATTTTAATAGTGGTGGGTGGATGGTTCAGTTACATACCAGATTTTACCATTTGAGAGACAACATTTAATTGAAGACAGATACATGTAATCCAATCGAACATCAATCTACCGAAGTGAAGAACAGGGGCGGTAATTCAGCTAGGCTAGTCTATCGAAAGCCTAGTCTAAGGGTGCGTTTGTGTAAGACCCGTCTATCGACATTTAGACCAGTTTTAGCCCTTAGACTATTCTAACAGTTAACCACTTTTATGCAACCGGACCCAGCTGAGCCCAAATTTGTTTGGAAGTAGAAAAATCATATTTTTTATGTAATAATCGTAAAAAAGCGATAATTACGCTCTAATAAAGCGATAAAATCAAACTTTCATACAGGCAATTATTGCGTCTGAAATTCTAAAAGATTTTAAAAAATGGCAGCCCAAAAATGCTTCCGAAAAAAATAGAAGTCGGTGAGAACCAGAGATAGGCTAGCATTTCGGCTAAGGGGGTAAATTTTCAATTCCTGAGAGGGGCTGAGGGGGTGGTAAGCCAAAAAGTCCGAATTTTGGCTAAAATCAAGGTTTTTTGTCTTATTTTTTTATCAAAATAAGTTAAAATAAGCTATTCTGAGCTCATTTACATCTAATCCAGACATATTTTTATCATAATTTTCTACACAAAATTCTTCCAAAATATTCCTGACGGGGGTAGCGGCGGGCTGAGGGGGTAGGTCAGAGCCTGAGGGGGCAACCCCCCTCCTTTGCCCATGTCTGGTGAGAACTTGGTCTCTTCCTGAGGTCGGTGAGGCAAAAGACCGCCTGTTATTTTAGGACGGTGTGAACTACAGTACGGCACTATAAACGTCTTGGTGGCATTTCTTCCAAATCAAATCAGCATCTGTTCGAACGTATTAAAGTTTGTTAACCGAACCGAAGCATTATTCTCTGGGGAGTGTGTTGGCTGGAAAAAGTTGACGCCGAGTGACAAGCGATAAATTAGGAGGCTTCTGCAATGTCAGTCAGCTGCGGGACCCCCGGCCTTGTTGTGGTTCAAGCGAAACACTTTCAGACGCTGTGGCGGAGCTTTTAAAACCGGCCCGTTGGTAATTGGAGTGGAGAGTCTTTCTGAGAGTAAACTCAATTTTCCGCCGCCAGCCCTCGTCTGTTGCCACTTTAGGTCCGCTGGCTCTGAGTTATGGCACCGGTTGCAGTCGGCAATTAGCTTTTTGTTTGACCTCAATCCGGCGTAATTGCTCTTGTCCACCAGACAGCCTTAGTGTAACTGTTGTGCTTTTATTATCAACCCTACAAGTAACAGCTCATCCGCCTATGGGAGAGGGGTAGGTCGCCGGCCGGAGGCTCTGAGCCCAAATTCTAGGGGAGGGTTTGGGTACTAAAAACGCTTAAAAATCGCAAGCTTGACTTTTATAACCATTTAGTTTTAAATAAAAATCATCAAAACTCGCTAATTTTGTTAATCAAATACAGCTAAAAACTGCTGTTTTACAGGCGATTCCAGCCATTTTTTGTGTCTGAAATTCTAAAAAATTCTAAAAATTTGCTGAAAAAATTACTTGCCTGAAAAATTGGATGGGGGTCTGAAAATGGTCTCGTGGCGGGGGTCTGGCCTAAGTGGAGTGGGGCAGACTTCCCAGACTGCCCTGTTACATATACTGCACGTACCCGGGTGTATTGCGGGCCACACAGCTTATCTATTCCATTGTTATAGCTGGTGACGGCATACATGTATACGGGGGTCCGGGGGTCTGCCCACCAGAGTTGGACCACCGACCCCCCGCCCCCGAGACGATTTTTATGTAATTTTTTCAAACTGAATAGGTGAAATAAACATGAAACCATTAAATTTTTGTGCAATCCAAGCAAAAATTTTACAATTTTTTTCTAAAAATTTCATTCAAAACTTGAACCTTGCAACAAAACGGGACAGGTTCAAGTCCGGCTGAATTATAATAGGTTCAGGTCCACAAATTTCAGGTTATAACCAATTAATAAGTCCAGGTTCAGTCGGACTTGCCGACAGTATATCATACCATATCGAATTCAAATCGCAAAATTTATTACACACCATACCATGCCATATCAAATTGAAAGTTTAAATTTTGCAGGCATCCCTGCAGTTCAAAATCGTAAATTTTTTTCCAATTAGCCGGGTGCGCCACTGTCTAGGACATTTGCTATTAGGCACACAGATGGTCTCTAAATGGAACCAGAGGAATATTACCACCGGAAAAGATGCTTTTAGTAGTTAAGACAATCTTTCCATAGTAGTCAGGCCAGGCGCTGTTGCCTGTCTAAAGTGAGAGCAGGTCAATTCGTTGGATCTAGCCAAATCTGCCACGACTAGAATTGAATTTGTCCGAAAAACGAGACAGACAAGGTAATTGAGCGGGCGCACGCACACAGTTAGAATTATGTGAGGCCTCATTTGCGACTGAATTCAATTCGTGCCATCTATAATTGACAGTCTCCAAGCGTTTCCACCCTTCGTTAGTGCTCTACATAGTCAGTATGCTGTAGCACACTCCTACCTACTTTTTGGCTGCCTCAGGCTCTCTGTAAAAACTTCCATTTCGGCCGATAATCAGTCCCTAGGGTGTAATTCTGAGAAATTGTCGCGCGGACCCCTTTGATAGATAGACTTCTGTCCTTTGTTTTCGATTACACCTTAAAATCGAGCTGCAAACACAAGGTGAGGGTGGAATTAATTAATCAAATTTTATTTTAAGTGAAAATTAGAGAGTTTTGCCAAACTATATATCTACGTAAACAGACAGTGTTATAGCGTAAGGCGTGGGTTAGTGCATTTGAGAAGTTTCAGTTCCGCGATCGGACAGAACTGTCAACTAACGAGCCCGGCCAGAAAAGTGCCAAATCGATTAGTTAATATTGCCTCAAAGTGGCTTAATTTATTCTGCCTCGATATATTGACCATTCTGCTCTGACTACGTCACCTGACTTTGTTGCGTCTGACCCTAGAAGCTCACTAGTCCGTATGTCCCTCCTGCACTGCTATGCCAAATATACATCTTCATCTTAAATATGCATGGCCCGATGTTTTCTGTCGCTAAGCCCCATTTATAATTTCCAAACGGCACCTATGTAGTACTCGGTGGTCGCTTTATTGCCTTAGGTTAGGCCTAACCTATTAGGGTGCGGTTGAGTGGAAGTTGAGAACCCTTTTTTTTGCAAAAAGGTGTGCAAAATTGGCAAGTAGCCTGGTTGGAAGTGGAAATTATGAAAAACCGGCATTCAAAAGCGCGTTCAAAACGGAAGTTTAGCAGTTTTACTTGTAATCTAAAGGGTTTTCGTGCATTTTTGACAAATTCTTTCTTATCATAGAAAGATGGTGTGCTCAGTATGCTAGATTGGATGTGCTAACTGTTTGAATTTGATACTGTTACATTCGAAATTATTATTATTGTTAGTCAGTGAAAACAGTAAAAGAATGCAATCAGAGAAAGTAAGGGAATACCAAGTCAGAGGGGAGGGGTAATTGCTAGAGGGACCGTGCAAAATTTAGAGTTGAACTCCGGTACTAAGAGTCGCTAAAATGTGGAATTTCGGACTAAAGAGTAGTAGAACCTCAGATACGACTAATAGGTAGTAGCTAATTCACTTCACTGTGAATCTTGCAATTCTAGCAAGTTATAGTGCCTCAAATTATAAAAAAGTGTGCCAAAAATTTGTTTTCCTTAAAAAAGTTCTCGGTCGATCCCTGCCAAACCCTGATTACGTGTACTAATAAGGTTTAGTAGTTTTCTATCAGACAGGTAAATACAGGTTGTTCAAAAAACGGGCATTTACTTCCAGCTTTAGTTTGAGCAGAGGGATCCTTTACCGTTCGGTTTCATTTGAAAGAATGTCAATGGCCGATCGATTGGTTGGTCGCCCGGCAAAAACAAGCCACGGAGTCGGGTACTGTAACATAGTAAAGTGAGCAACTTCAGTGCACTGCTTTTTCATTCTGGTTTTCAGTTTTTGAATGTTTTTATCATGCTTGTGCCTCAAATACGGAGTGGAAAGTGTTTCACACGAAGCTCAGTATGCCTCCGGTGGCTATTAATCAAGAGCTGAATGCCATACTTGAAGAAGAGGCGCAAACCGCACTTCCAGGCATTCTTTCAACTGACATGGAGTGCCTCTTAGAAAACGCTTTGGACTTGGGAGACTTGTGGACTTGGGTTTTACTTAGGGCCTCTTCTTCAAGTATAGCATTCAGCTCTTGAATAATGGTTACTGAGGAGGTACACTGAGCTTTGTGTAAAACTTAGCACACACTTACCACTTCGAATTTGAGGCACAAGCACGATAAAAACATTAAAAACTGAAAACCAGAATGAAAAAGCAGTGTACTGAAGTTGCTCACTTTACACAGTTACAGTACCCGGCTCAGTGGATTGTACAGTATTTGCCAGACGACCAATCAATCGATCGGCCATTGCACACTCTTTCAAATGAAACCGAAAGCTGAAGGATCCGTCTGCTCAAACTACAAAGCTCGCAGCAAATTGCCGTTTTTTAACAACGTGTATGTCATGACATTTAGGCTTGGTTGGAGCAGAGAGGTGCTCCCTGCGGTGTAGTCAATTATTGATTGTCAAGTTTAGCGCCATTAATTTTCGCTAATTAATTAGATGACAGTGCTGTTTACGTAGAAGGCACGTGTTAACTGGCAGCGGTTATGGCTGATCGCCTGCCTTGACCAGGCAATTTGTTTGATTAGCAAACTTAGCGCCTTACCGGCTTGGCTAGACCCGCTTGATCTTTTGCAATTTCCTTCTATGGACGGCGCTTGATAGGCTGTCGACATTTTAACGCCGATCCTAAGGGACAGTCGGCGCCCAACAGATACTGCCATTAATGGCTAAAATTACTCACTATCTCTTGTAGACTGCCGCCAGTAGGTTTAAGGGGCGACTCCTGAGCGCTATTAATAAAACATCTCCAACACTTTGTTTTCTTTGTCTTTCTTGTCTAACTAATTTAGCTGACTGGCACTGCAGTCTTCAAATTATTTGAACGCTCAGTATTAGTGTCTCTTTTGTCTGTCTGTCGGAACGCTGCATCTCGGACAATAAGGAGGTTACTTAGGCAGATGTCAGCAATTAGTGCAATTGAGTCTTTTACGTCAGAACTGATCTTCTCTTATTGAATTGCTCGAATATTCTTTCTGTTTGGATCTGGGTGTTCCTCTATGAGTAGGAGGGGCTGAATGGCATCGGAGGTAGCAGAAAATCGACTGGAATGAGGAAAAACCAAAGGATTGCGTTCATTTTGTGCCGAAAAAGTGTTGCCGATGCCGAATAAATGCATATTTCCGAATGGCTTGACGAATAACTTCAAGCTTTGAGGGTAAATCGTAAAAGGAACGAAAACAAAAACTTTATTTTCCCGCCTGGCTGCGTAGGATAAACAATCAAGTTTGTGCTTTTACAGCATTACCGCAGAATCAAAGACAGAGATGAGATTCGGAGACAGTATACATCCCAAAGCCTTTTTAATCTATCCTCCACCTTTTTAGTTAATCGGTCAAACCATTCGATCGGAAATGGTGCCTATTTATTTTATTCGGTTTGTTGGTCGGTCACCATATAGGGTTCTACCGAACCGATACGGTATTTTTAGACCGCACTGTGCATTACCGTTTTTTTGCCGATTGTCTGTTCACCATTTTAAAATGAAATTGTAATGCTTGGCTGTGTGAAAAGACTTCCTGAAATTTAGAAGTATTTCACACCAAAACATTGCTGATTTCAGAAGTTTCTTCGATGGAAGAGCTTTCTATTCTATTCAATCATACTAAAAAGCGGATTTTAGCATAAGAAACCTGATTATAATTATCAGACCAACTACTACTTAGACTCTATTTGTGTGAATAAACATGTGGGTTAGATTCCAGAAAACGGCAGTATTGTAAACTTTTCTTTTACTGTTGGCTACCATAATCTATTGAAATTCATGAATTTCTCGCTCACTACAGCATTTGAATATGACTTCGAAAATAATAATTGGTGTTTTTACATATACCACTACTATCCCTAACACCACATACTAATAGTTTGAATTTTACTTTCAGAAAGGCACTTTTCCAAACTATTGGGTCTCTTTCAATTTTACCAATTTGTAAAATCTTCGGTGCGCCTGTAAGTCCGAGTCGATAGGACACGCCACATACGACGTGCGATTCATAAAACGTTCCTGTTGATTAAATAGGTTCAGTTCCCTCGAGTGGTAATAACCATCCATCATTGGCGCCACGTCATATCGCACTTGCTTTACTTTCCTAGGTTCGCTGCGTGGAGTATTTCATTCTGCATAGGGCAAAACGAGGCTTATTAGCAGTGTGCATTTCTGGACTGCTAGCTTTTGACAATAAATTCCATCTTGAACTTGGTATTTTCCAACTAAAAATTCTACGTAACTTAAGAGTCAGTCTCTGAACCGATCGAGTCTTGGCCCTTTGCCCTATTCAGACCCAAAATTGAAAGGTGGGCGTAGAGGGCTGAAAGTTGGAACACTAAAACATATTGACAAGTTATCAATGACCTGCAAAGAATTTCCAGATTCGACGCTCCACGCTCGAGATATGGCCTTCTAAAAATCGGCCCGCTTAACTATGGGACCAAAATTTCGATATCGAATTTCTGACTTGGTGATCGGAATTCAGACCTAACAAACGGCGTTTTTGCGTAACTTTTTGAGTAGTTTAAGAATCTTTTACTAAATTTCATTTTTGGAAAAAAAAATTTTTTTCGCCCCCCTATCGGGGGGCATAGCTCGTCTGGAACCCCCCCTAGACCGTTCTTTTTATTTCAGATTATTGTAGCGCTATATCTTAGCTACACGCCGGTGTAAAACATTACCGGCTACCGGACGGCAAACACTGAAATATTTGCGTTCAAAAATTAAAAATGCCACATTTTGCATGTTTCACTGGGGTACATAAATTTCCAACTCAAAGTTCTAGCTTACTAATTGGACTTGAATTCTAAAAATTTATGTCTAAGCTGTACTTTTTGAGTAGTTTAAGAATCTTTCATTGAATTTCATTTTTGGAAAAAATTCTTTTTTCGCCCCCCCTATCGGGGGCATAACTCGTCTGGAACCCCCCTAGACCGTTCTTTTTATTTCAGATTATTGTAGCGCTACATCTTAGCTACACGCCGGTGTAAAACATTACGGGCTGCCGGACGGCAAACACTGAAATATTTGCGTTCAAAAACTAAAAATGCCACATTTTGCATGTTTTACTGTGCCCAAAAATGCATGCAAAATGTGGCATTTTTAATTTTTGGACGCAAATATTTCAGTGTTTGCCGTCCGGCAGCCCGTAATGTTTTACACCGGCGTGTAGCTAAGATATAGCGCTACAATAATCTGAAATAAAAAGAACGGTCTAGGGGGTCCAGACGAGCTATGCCCCCCGATAGGGGGGGCGAAAAAAGAATTTTTTCCCAAAAATGAAATTCAATGAAAGATTCTTAAACTACTCAAAAAGTACAGCTTAGACATCAATTTTTAGAATTCAAGTCCAATTAGTAAGCTAGAACTTTGAGTTGGAAATTTATGTACCCCAGTGAAACATGCAAAATGTGGCATTTTTAATTTTTGAACGCAAATATTTCAGTGTTTGCCGTCCGGTAGCCCGTAATGTTTTACACCGGCGTGTAGCTAAGATATAGCGCTACAATAATCTGAAATAAAAAGAACGGTCTAGGGGGGTTCCAGACGAGCTATGCCCCCCGATATGGAAGCGAAAAAAAAATTTTTTTCCAAAAATGAAATTTAGTAAAAGATTCTTAAACTACTCAAAAAGTTACGCAAAAACCCCGTTTGTTAGGTCTGAATTCCGATCAGCAAGTCAGAAATTCGATTTCGAAATTTTGGTCCCATAGTTAAGCGGGCCGATTTTTAGAAGGCCATATCTCGAGCGTGGAGCGTCGAATCTGGAAATTCTTTGCGGTGGTTACATAACCTATCAAGACGTATTAGTCCTCCAACTTTGAGCCCTCCACGCCAAAGTTTCATTTTTGGGTCTGAATACTGAAACTCGATCGGTTCAGAGACTGGCTCTTAACATACTGTTTTGAAAAAAGGAAAAAAGGGAAGGAAAAATTTCATGTTGCACTGCACTCATGTTCATGAGTCTGAGCTTTCACTTTTTGCTAGAGAGGGAATGTGTATGTTTTCTTGTTGCCATGCTGCGTAAAAAGTTGAATAAATCCCTGCTGCTAACCACTATCAACCGTTTCTATGTTTAGAACCTTTGCCAGAGTGTACAAAAATTGCGTAAAAAGCGACGTCGCTTCCCCTCCCCCTCCTGGTGCGTCGTCTGTCGTCGCATTTCAGCCGACCCCCCTCCCCCTCTGGAACGAACCCTAGTTGGTGTATGGCATTGTATTTATTGTGTTATTACTTTACAGAAGCAGAGCGATCGGTCATGTCAAATGTAAGTGCAAACGGAACTACACCAACCACTCCACAAGACTTGTCGGACGCTTACAAACTGATGCACCAACTCACATGCATCCTCGCCTACATAATGTTGGGCTCTGTGATTATCGGCACTCTGGGCAACCTAATTTCTGTCTACATCTTCACTAGAGCCACTATGCGCTCACCGGTCAACGTTCTACTGGCTGGACTGAGCGCCAATGACATGGTTCTGTTGGTGCTGGTCATTCCTGTCTTTGTGCTGGGAGCCATGCCCATCTGGGGTCATCGGCAGAATTTCACCAGCTTCCAGGCCTATATGCTACAGGTGTGTTTGGATTAAAAATATTTGATACTGAAGCCTAGCTAAAGCAGAGACCTTGAGAAGAAGGGCGTTTCTCTCTACGGCGTGCAAATTGTAAGCTACAGCTATAACTTGGGTTCTAAAATGTACACAAGATATTTTTTGACAGTTTTTAAAACAGTTTTTAGGATCAGATGAGAAAACATTCGTATTTATCTATCTATACACGTACCGGAATTTTCCACCTATACGACCCCGATCTTATAACTGGTGGTCAGACAGTAGGGTCTGTCAGGTGGGCATTTTCCAGTTATAAGACCCGGGTCTAAGCTGAGAAATGGTGTGTATTCGTATATATTTTTACAAGATAACTGATGAACATGGAGTTTTTGAACTCAGATCGTTCAAGAATCGGTCTACAACCTGCGTAGTCTTGGTAAAATTCTTGATTTGATAGATTTAGATAGCTGCTGCAAGCATATTGCAGCTTCTAAGTTGCCTAAATTTTCAAAACTTGTTTAAAACTGAGATATTCAGACTTAAACGCACAGTCACTTGTTGCAAAGATCAAAACCAGTGTATTTCATGCTTTTCATGCAGAACATAGAGTTTTAATTCTAAAATATAGATTTTCCACCTACAAGACCCGGGTCTTATAACTGGTGCAAAAATGTGACGCCAAATTTAGGCATTTTCCGGTTATAAGACCGTTATAATCAAGTATTTAAACAAACAGCTGCACCTCCGTAACACCATAATACTTCTTGGTAATACTACTTTAGAATATATGAATTCCTTTGCTTTTATGACCAAGTCAACAGCAGGAAGTGGGGAGTAGTTACTTTTTTTGCGTCGGAAGATGAGTCAGGTGCGGCGTAAACTGGAGGCGCGTATTCTTCTTTGGCCCAGAGGCCGCGCTCGCCGGCTGTGCGTTAATGCGGACGGCTTTCAGGAACGGCGACCCGGTCTTATAGGTGCAAAACTCCGGTACTACAATTTTTCCGGTTTTTTGCCTTGTCTCTAATTGTTTATTGAATTTCATTTGTTTAGAGTATTAGGTTGGGTTTTAAAAATTTTAAATTCGTCTCATGTACATACATTTATTCTCAAAGAACATTAGAAGATTGATGAACTTTGCAATTGTAAAATGTACATTGGTACTGCTTTTCGTCTCTCTATATCGATGCACTAAGTTGAGATACACGTACGTGACAAAAATTTTTATTAACAGGGATCTTTTGCAGTCGTTTAGAGCATGACTATTCGTCTTTGTGCAATAAGCAACAAGCATTATTGTTTTCTAAAGAAAGAAGCCTCCAAAATTGGGCACGTCTATTTTACATGCAGTTGTTGAGTGGAGAACCAATTTGATTAAAAGCTGTGTCGTGCTGTTCAAGTAGAATGTAGGAGTACTTTTGTTGCTTCCTTCAGCTGACGTGCGCGCGATAAATTAGATTTCTGGCTTATGAGATAACGGACCCATAGCGGGCATGCTAACGACGTCAATTTTCCCAATTTGGCCCGCCAACGTTACGTGTTTGGGACTGGCGCAGTGAGGGGAAAAAAGATGGGACGTTTTTTAAGTGCAATTTGTAGAATATTGCATAGCAGTCGCATGATTTGTAATTGCAATGATTACGGTGAATCTATTCAGCGCAATAGGTTGCCTAATTGCGTAGCAGAGCTAGCTCCGTGGAAGTTTTGGTTAAAGTTAAATATTAAACACACACACACACACACACACACACACACACACACACACACACACACACACACACACACACACACACACACACACACACACACACACACACACACACACACACACACACAGCCACAGCCACAGCCACAGCCACAGCCACAGCCACAGCCACAGCCACAGCCACAGCCACAGCCACAGCCACAGCCACAGCCACAGCCACAGCCACAGCCACAGCCACAGCCACAGCCACAGCCACAGCCACAGCCACAGCCACAGCCACAGCCACAGCCACAGCCACAGCCACAGCCACAGCCACAGCCACAGCCACAGCCACAGCCACAGCCACAGCCACAGCCACAGCCACAGCCACAGCCACAGCCACAGCCACAGCCACAGCCACAGCCACAGCCACAGCCACAGCCACAGCCACAACCACAACCACAACTACAACCACAACCACAACCACAACCACAACGTTTCATTAATAAAAGGTTATTTCAGTACATCTACCCGTTCACAATGATCTCTCAAACCAGTTCTGTGCTTACCATGGTCCTAATCACTTTCGAACGATGGGTAGCAGTTTGTAAACCGCTGAAGGTACCGAAATTTGCGTACCACAGTTCATTTTGTGCAAGTTTGAATGTGTTTAGGCTCAAGTTTGGTGCACGACCACCAAATCAAAGGTGGCGCTGTTCAGCGTCTTTCTCTTTGCCTTCCTCTACAACATGTGCAGGTTCTGGGAGTACGGTATTACCTTCAGACATGGCAATGCCTTTCCCAAACGTGAACTGAGAGACTTCAACAAACATCCGTTGTATATGTTGGGCTACTATACGGCTTGCTATCTGGTCACTCACTTTGTGGTGCCGTTCACTTTGATCCTCTGCCTCAATCTGCACGCCGCTATTACCATAATTAAAATGAGGAAAGCCAGAAGAAGACTGACGCGCATTGTAAGCCGCTTTATATTCTGCCTCTATTCATTCTTTTAGCTTTAAGCCACAATTGCTCAGGGACCATTCATGTCATACGGGGGTCTGAGGGTTTGCCCTCTCTCTACCCATTTTACCTAGCCAGACCCCCAGAACCGAACCACCCTACGTATCTTAGTGATTACATACATGTAACAGTTCAGGGCCGACCTGGGGGAGGGGGTAGGGGGATTTCCCTCAGGTGGGGGGCGAGGGGGTTTCGCCCAGAGGGGGTTCAAAATTTCAGAAAGTTTCAAAAGGCTGGAACTGCGTTTTTGGCACGTTTTTTCAGTAAGCACACTAAAAATCGCTATTTTAAGCTGCCAAATAGCGTTTTAGAGCTAAAAACAAGCAAAAACGATAAGGGCTTCAAAAAACACCGATTTCTCTTGAATACCAGCAGTGGAAACGCCAAATTCGGTTTCCGAAGGCTTTTCAAGCGAATTTTAGGCTAAAATTAGTGATTTCTAAGCCAGTTTGTTAGTACTGGAGGGAGCCACTACTAGTACAATGTATTTTTGGGTCGCGGGTAGAGATGTGCACGGGCACCTTTTTTCCGGCCCGGCCCGGCCCGGCGGGCCGATCAGGTGAGGCATGCCCGGCCCGCCATGCCCGACGGGCATTAAAATCGGGCCCGGCCCGGCCCGGGGGGCCTAAAAATTGTGCCCGGCCCACCCAAAATCCGGCCCGGCCCTGTCCGGCCCGTTAATTTTGCTTTGTCTTACTAAATTTTGAAAATTTGGCATGAATTTTCAGATTAAAAGCTAAATTTTATGTTAAGCTTTGGAAATTGGCATTTTAAAACAGCGAATTTCAAATTTATGCTTGCTTTTAATTAGAGTGCGAACTGGTATTGGGTTGCTTTCCAGGAATTATTGGCTATTGGGGTATTTTGTCATTAATAATGATACACAATGTATAATGCCATACAATGTACATTACATATCCAGAGCAGTGGGGGTGGTTGACTGACACCCTTTCTAAAGCCAGACGCAGAAGCTCAACCCTATAAAACCCTATAAGTGTGCACTTGAATCTAAGCCTGAGCTCCAAATTGAGCCTTAAAATTAAGTTGGTCGGCAGGTGGGGTTAAGGGCTTGTGTACGAACGGCACCAAGGCTGAAATTACTGTTAAAATAATTCTGCATACGATACGGTAGAATAGCGCGTATTTTGAATTCATTTGGGGCAATGCTAAGCTGATCAAGGTGTTCTTTTTTGTATTCTGCTATTCTTTATACATGCCCGACGGGCATCAAAATCGGGCCCGGCCCGGCCCGGGGGGCCTGAAAATGGTGCCCGGCCCGGCCCGGCCCGTCCAAAATCGTTGACGGGCATGCCCGGCCCGGCCCACGGGCCGGGCCGGGCGCGGGCCGGGCCGGGCATGCCCGGCCCGTGCACATCTCTAGTCGCGGGGGGTCCCTTAACCTGTCTCCGTGGGGGAGTTGAGGGGGTTGGCCTTTCCAGCTAGGGAAAACCCCAACCCACACAGTACATGTATGGGTGATTAGTCCACCACCACGCTCCAAACCATATAACCCGTCATCCGCCGATGGGGGAGGGGTCTGAACCCAAATTCTGGGAGATAGCGATAGAGCACTGCAAAGAAACGCTCAAAAATCGTAAAAAATCGCTAATTTAGACTAAAATACAACTAAAAAGTGCTGTTTTACAGGCGATTTTTGTTTTGTTGGTCGTTGTGGGCTTTGTAGTAGTTGCCGATCCGAGAACAACTTTTACCTCCAACAATTAATTAAATACAGAAGAATAATAGACGCGACCGCTCGCCAGGTAGTCAGACGGAGAGAATGAGCGAGAACAATAGCGAGCGGCAAAACTCGATCACGCGGCGCCATAGACGCTACGATTACAGTGTATGGCGCGTACACGGTTACGGTAGGCTATCGCGGTTGTCTATACAACAAGTGGTGTGTACTAACTGACTGACGCAGTTACAGATACACACGCAACGCCATACACATCAATTTTAGCACTTTTAGTGTCTGAAATTCTAGAAAGCTACAAAGATTTGCTGAAAATGTTACTTGCCATAAAAACTGTTTTTGTACCAATACCAACTTGTCCGGGGTCCGGGCTTGTCCGTCTTTGTACCAACTTGTCCGGGCTTGTCCGTCTTTGTACCAACTTGTCCAGGCATGTCCGTCTTTTTACCAACTTGTCCAGCGTTGTCCGGGCTTGTCCAGGCTTGTCCGGATTGAGTAAGTTGTCCTGTCCACCTGGACAGTGGTAGTGTCTATTGTCCTGTCCAGAGGGACAATTTGGTTGTCCGGGCAGACAGATTGGGTGTGAACGGACATTGTCCTTAGTTGACCACCGGTGGTCAACATGATACTCAAAGAGATAGGGAGGGGTTAGGGGGGTCAACACCGGCCGGTCAAATTCTAGCGAGGGGGTTGGGCACTAAAAACGCCCAAAAATCGCAATTTTTCGGCTAAAAGTTTACAAAAATCGGCTCAAAGTGCTGTTTTACTGGCGATTTTGGCAACTTGTGTCTGAAATTGTAAAAAATCGTAAAAATTTGCTCAAAAAATTTGTTTCCAGGAAAAATCGTTTCGGGGGGCCCCCATCCGGGGGGTCTGGCAGGCAGATCTCCTTGTTACATGTATGGCTCCAAAACTCTCCAGGCTTTCAGGAGCGAGGCGAACACAAGACCACCATAATGATGTTCGTGGTGATCATAATCTTCGCAACCTGCAACACACTTCCCTTCATCATGAACTTTCTCGAGGCGGCCACGCCCGACCTCTTCCGAAATCCTCGTACATTCGTCATTTCCTACGTGCTCAACGACATCTCCAACCTGTTGGTGGTGCTGAATTCGGCCACCAACGTCATCATCTACTATATCTTCAGTCAGAAGTACCGGCAACTGTTCGTGCTGCTGCTGTGCGCGTCCTGCGGCGCGCCGCAGATGCGTCGCGCGCGTTCCGATTCCAGTGCCTTAGTCACCTCTCCCTTTCTGCTCACCAACGCCAGTCCAGAGAAACTGAAGCGCACTCGAAGAGCGCAATCGGTGGCACAGGAGAGCGCGGCCAAGACGCGGCTGCTGCTGAAGCCGCAGATGTCGTTCTCGGTCGGGCAACGGAACGGCTCGAACCTTTTGTTCGCACCGGCCGCCGCCGCACGCTCCTCCACTGTGGAGTTTGTGAAAGGCATTCCGAACATGTTGCTGAAGTCGCCGTCGCCTTCGGTCAGTTCGTTTCGGAGCAATGCGTCGGCTAAGCGCAGACAGTGGCAGTTGAGGGGCCGCTCCCCCTCTCCTATGTGGACGAATTCGGAAAGCGATCGCATGAACTCCATTCCGGAGAGTGACTCCAATAGTAACACTGAGATGGAGGCCTTCCTACCAGCGCCCTTGGCCCGTCTGCCGAAACGATGGGACAATGCACCTTATGTTAATGGTTTAGCTAGTGATATTGTACAAGTGTAGTGCAGAATTTTTGTGAGAGATGAGAAAATAAAGGTGCTCTGCACTACACTACACTACACACGCGCTTTTTAAGCAGAATTTGGAAATTGGAAAAAATTCATAAAAACAAAACATCGGATCAAGCCGCAACTAGGAGATTTGACTGGACTTGCCCAGCTAGGCCAAAAAATCGTGCTTCAGTTAACAAGTACGTTCTGGATCATTTGAAATCGCTGATTTTTGGTTGGAAAGAAAGTAAATTTGCGTGCTAGTTAATAAACCGGTCACTATAAAAAATTACCTAAAAATTCCTAAACCTATCGTGAATCGAACGTTGAAGGTTTTTAAGGTCCCAATCAGTCAATATTGAGTTGGCATGCAAAACCCTAATACCGAATATGTACGTTGAAAAGAATTCCAATACACAAAATACCAATCCAATACCAATTGGTACTCTATTTATTAGTTTTACGTAGTTTACAGTAAGTGAGGAAGAAAACACTAACAACTTGCTAAAATTGCGGCGCTTTTTGGTCAAGAGTATGACTTCCACGTTGATTCACAGGTGTTGAACTTGCTAGGCATGTATGTATGCAAAGCAGTTTATCTACAACCCATCAAGAAATGAAGTCAAAGAGCTGTTAGTCATGACGTTTCAACACTTATTAAGGCTAATTTAGAAACTGCATTTTTTGCAAGCAAAATACTATAAAAAATAGAATACGCTTTCAAGCAAACTTGGGCTAAATACCTACGTTTCTTTGACATTGTTACTACTTGTTCTAAATCAATCAGTGCTACGAAAACTGCCTCTACAAACAGACAGTGACATCCAGCTGCTAGTCATGCTTTATGTACTAACCACTCTACTAATTTTATTATATATTTTAAATTAATAAAAACTTTTGTTAAAAAAACGCTATAACAGCAGGTAGGTAGACACTAGACAGGTAGAGAGGGCGTGTTTGTTGCACGTCGCCCCCTCTTCACGTCACTGCGGGAGCGGTGAAAGTAGAGAAACGGGCGAAACCGGTTCACTTGTCGGCATCGGGTCAGCAATTCAAGGGCGGCTGTTTGTGTGTCTGTCCAATTTTTTGCTCTCTTAGTATACGATCGGTGATGGCGTTCTCGGTGAAGAGATTTTGGGACGAGGCCTGGAATCTTTACTGGAAAGCGATTTTCGGTTTTCTGGCGGTCACCGGACTTTGGGGAAAGTTCTGGCGACCGTTCTACTTATTCCTGGCCTTTCTCTACAAAAATGGAGTGGCTCCGATTAAGTTTATGAATTACGGCTATGTGCCGTTGACGCCCGAGGACGAAGCAGCTCTGCAGCCGGTTGAGACTGAGATTTCTGAGGAAAATGAAGAGGAAAGAACGCACATTCAACTTTATGAACGCGTTCTCAGTCTGTGTCCCGACTATCCTCAACTCAGAGAACTGCGGTTGCTAGAAATTTCTTGCGGCCACGGCGGTGGCATCGAATGGATAGAAAAAACACACCCTGCTATTAAACAGATACGAGGTACACGGTACACCAAGTTTTCAGAATTGTTTTTTCTTCTAGCACTGTAAAGCTTCTAAACACTCTACATGCATAGTGCCAGCACCACCGTAATACGTAAAACTTATAATAACAGCGCTGCGCTTATTTTTTCGTGATTGCTTTTGGGGGCGCTATTATTAGAGCCAGTGGCGTATCCAGGATTTTGGAAAGGGGGGTGTAAAATTTTGAAAGTGCCTGGTTGGGCCGCTGCCCAACCAGGGTAAGAAAATTTAGCAAAATTAGCCTTCAAAAACGCGTTCCGAGCTTAAAATTAACAGAAATTACAAGTTTTAGTATATTATAATGGCCTGGTTGGGCTTCTGCCCGACCAGGGAGAGAAAATTTTGAAAATTTGGCCTTCAAAAACGCATTTAGAAGGCATTCTGAGCACAAAATAGACAGTTTTAGTACATAATTCATTAGTTTCTTATATTTTTGACACACTTTTTCTTCCTACCTCCACCGCAAAGGGGGGTGTACACACCCTACACCCCCCCTGGATACGCCACTGATTGGAGCGGCGCGTTTATTATTTCAATGCTACATTGGCCATCTCAAGTATCCTCATTTTCCTGAAAATACAGGGTATTTTTGTCTTAAACACGAGCAATCTACCTTTATATGAGTTTTAGTCTGACTAATGTTTGCAAGTTTAATCAAAGAAAATTGTCTTTAAGGGTCAGTATTCTGCATTGGAAACACGTACAAAGCGTTGATTTGATAGTAGTGCGCGTGAGAGCGCTATTATTAGAATGGGGCTACTATTAGAGCGTGCGCTTTTATTAGAAGTTTTACGGTAGATCCTCTTTTCTTTTATCGCAGTGCAATACAATGCTTGAAATAGTTTCCTGATTTTTTATACCTTGTTGAGGTTTTCCACTTGGGTGGATACGTCAAAAGTTGGTTAAAAATCAGTCCAGAATTTTACTTTCACTGAGTTTTGAGTTTTGTGTACAAACAAATTTGAATATTTGAAGGATAGCATACGTTTCAATAAAAATGTTTTTGCAGCAAATTCACTGCCTTTAATCCTATACCTTAGAACAATCACAAATTCTAGGCATGGACATGACGATAGTTGATACGCTAGGAGGCAAAATATTCCAAGGCGACGCCACACGGAATCCCTTAGCCGACCAATCAATGGATCTAATAATCAATATCGAATCAAGCCACTGCTACGGCGATCAACCTGCTTATTTTGCGCACTGCTACCGAATTCTGCGACCCGGCGGCTTTCTACTCTGGGCCGACTTTCGACCGATCGGCTACCGGACGGATCTCTGCTTCAGCGACCCCGTCGATGCAGGGTTTGAGGTTGGTTTTCTGCGGTGCGTCTTTTAGTGTTACCATGCACTATACCAAGCACCGCGTTGTATGTAACTCGACGGTTTGTGTATTTTGAAATCTTTCAGTTGGTAGAGAAAGTGGACATTACAGAAAACGTGCTGCGCAGCCTGGACAAACAGCACTGTCGACATAAACGCATGTTCGAGCGCAAGTGGTACACTAGAGTGCTCTCGATTGTGTGGAACGCCTTTTGGGGAGTTCCCGGCACGGCTATCTATAGGGATCTCTCCAATGGACGATTTAAGTATCAGGCCGCCTGCTGGCAGAAACCGGCGGATGAGCAAATACGACATGTACGAAGACCAAGCGGCTCCAACTAGACTCTCTACTTACTTTTCTGCTTTCAGTACAACAACCGCATGCATGCATTTGTTTTATATCATGAGCCTCTTTCGTATATTCTCATCTCCTGGGTGTAGGTTTGTTTGGTTTGTCGCTAAGTATAAAAAAGTGCTGTTTAAAATTTGCGTTCTGTATTTTGAAAACCTGTAAACATGGTCAGAGAGGAAACATACACGTACATTAGAGATGTGCACGGGCCGGGCATGCCCGTCAACGATTTTGGACAGGCCGGGCCGGGCCGGGCCTGATTTTGATGCCCGCCGGGCATGTATAAAGAACAGCAGAACACAAAAAAAATAACACCTTGATTAGCTTATCATTGCCCGAAATGAATTCAAAATACGCGCCGTTCTACCGTATGCAGAATTATTTTAACAGTAATTGCAGCCTTGGTGCCGTTCGTACACAAGCCTTTACCCACCTGCCGACCAACTTAATTTTAAGTCTCAATTTGGAGCTCAGGCTTAGATTCAAGTGCACACTTTGATTTAGAGGGTTGAGCTTCTGCGTCTGGCTTTAAAAAGTGTGTCAACCACCCCCCACTGCCCTGGATATGTAATGTACATTGTATGGTATTAGTACATTGTGTATCATTATCAATGACAAAAAACCCAATATCCAATTCATGGAAAACAACCCAATACCAGTTCGCACTCTAATTAAAAGCAAGCATAAATGTGAAATTCGCTGTTTTAAAATGCCAACTTCCAAAAGGGGTGATGTTGTGTAGTAGAGTTTGTAGTATTGATGCGAGTCGAAGGATTATTGTCTGTATCGTTTCACACTCGTTTGGTTGTGTTGTTACTATTCATAAACCCCTACTAAAGTTGTGTTGTGTGAGCTGACAGCAACCTCAACCCCGAATACATCAAAAAGCTTAACATGAAATTTAGCTTTTAATCTGAAAATTCATGCCAAATTTTCAAAAATTTAGTAAGACAATGCAAAATTAACGGGCCGGACAGGGCCGCGCACCATTTTCAGGCCCCCCGGCCCGGCCGGGCCCGATTTTGATGCCCGTCGGGCATGGCGGGCCGGGCATGCCTCACCTGATCGGCCCGCCGGGCCGGGCCGTGCCGAAAAAAAGGTGCCTCTAACGTATGTACAGTTCAGTACTAATATGCACATGATAGTTACGATACAGTAGTCTGGACATTTGCATTGGGAAGTTCTGTGGAGGCCGACATTTCAGTCAAAAATACTTCTGTTGTCCAGTTTTCATTCTCAGTGCAGTTGCTTGTGCAGTTTTGCTCCTTGTAAGGCTCTGAAACTAACTATTTTAGAGAAGGCTTCTAATTTGGCCGCCCTCCCAACTTTGGTAGAATGAAGTTTCGGTCTAATTTTTCAGTTCTTATGATAACAACAAATCAATCACCATATCATATTTAGTATAGACATCGCATACTAAAGTTCAATTTCTAAAACACAAAGCGCCATATTTATTATTGTTGGGTCCCCCCGACTGGCTAAAACACTGCACGCTAATAATTTTACTACTAATTTGCTGCAAATCAATCGTTAGACTAATGTTGGGGCTGACTTACCGATGGCAGCGTATCCAACAAAATATCCAACCACAACGAAAGCAGCACAAATAGCAAAAATAAGAATAGGAAGGAGACAGTGTTTGGCGTATCTGTTCATGCTAAGACGCACAGCTACCGGCACACTCGTTGCGTTGCTCTCACTCCGCTCACACTGCTTACTCCCCTTATCACTACACTACACTCACGTACTATGGCAGTACAAACTACCTTACACGGTTAGGTACTTTAATGGCTTAAGACAGTCAGGCACTTAACGCCGTTTATGGTAACGGCACCATACATTGTATATGGTGCTACTCTGTTCAGATTTTGTACTATATATGGTACCACCACAGCGGCGGAATGTAGGGATACCCTATATGGTGGCACTAGCGTAGGTACCGACACCATATGGTGCCCAGTGGCGTACCCAAGGGGTGTACACTCCCCTTTGCGGTGGAGGTAGGGAGAAAAATTAGAAAAAAATTAGAGAAATGAATTAATTATGTACTAAAACTGTCCATTTTATGCTCAGAATACGTTTAAATTGCGTTTTCAAACGATAAATTTCCAAAAATTTCTTGTCCTGGTCGGGCAGAAGCCCATCCAGGCCACTCTAAACCACTAATTTCTGTCAATTTTAAGCCCAGAATGCTTCTTAAACACGCTTTTAAAACGCTAAAATTTTACGAAATTTTCTCGCCCTTATTGGGCAGCGGCCCAACCAGGCAGCTTTAAAATTTAACACCCCCTTTGCAAAATCCTGGGTACACCACTGATGGTGCCGGTACCATTACCGCCGTTAAGTGCCTGACTGTATGAGGCACCTGTATGTTGCAATAGAAAGAGACAGATCCTCTTGAGTACCGGTACTATGGTAACCCTGCACTATCGTATTTCATTACATAGGGCACAAGTACCACAACTATTTTACATTTTAAGATACACTCTCTTACGAAGTATGCTAATATGTTGGTATGGTGCGTAGTAACAATGCAGAACGATTGAGCTCAACGCTGAACCGGTTTGAAACGGCCAAAGTTGGCGCGCGTTGAAAGAAGCCGGTAGGAATTGATTGATTTACGTGCAGAGCGGCCAGAATGGTTTTGTCAGACCACCGCAGCGGCCGCGCTGAGCAACGCTCTCGTGCTGCGCAATCGATTTGTCCTCGCTTGCTCTTTCCTTTAACCATTCGCTTGAACGGGCGTAAGGTGGGTAGCGGGCGCTGATTCTGTCCTACAGCAAAGTACATACAGATAAGTGCGCGGTTCTAAAAGTTTTGGAAATTTGGTATGAATATTCAAATTAAAGCTAAATTTAAAGCTAAGCCTTGAAAATTAACGTTTTGTACAGCAAAACGGCTGTATTTCTATTTTCTTGCGATTTCGAAAACTCCTGCTCTTTTTTGTACATTCCAGTCCGTCGCTTCTCAAATATTTATACCCGGCCCACCCAGAATCCTCAACTCAACGGGCATGCGATGGATGCAACCGAATACAGAAATGCCGAATATGGAAGCAGATTTTCGCAACCGAACAATACTGAATATTAGTGATTCGGAGGCGCAATTGCAAAAAATATAGCTCTGTCTTTCTAATATTTCTTGTTTTTGCTAAACTTTTTAATGCTAAACGGAGCTGTAGAGGGACGTACCTAAAACTAAAACTAGCCCTGTAAATACATACTGTACGCTTGTAGAAGTACGAAAAGCATTCTTTCAATTGAATCTGTTTTTATCAGACTTACCGCAAAACTTAGTATTGCTAAATATGCTTTTGACCAGAAGCAAGATAATAACATAAGAAATGTTAGACAAGAGCCATACGAATTCGAAAAATGGACGAACAGATAGTGTTGCTTCAGTTATTTCAGTTTAAAATGCCCCACCCTATCGTAACTTGTGTGTTAATTGTTTGTTGTACTGTGTGCGTCCCAAAAATTTCGAACGTTGTATACTAATAATGCTAACATTAACAATAAAATTTCATTGGAAAAAAAACTAAAACTAGCCCTATTTGGTCGTTCTTTACCATCAACCCTGTTGAGTACAAAGGCCAGTGCAAGATTTGCAAGCAAACGATTACAAGAGGCGCGAGTCGGGCCACAAGTGCACTAAATAATCATGTAAAGTCACAGCACAACGATGCCTACAGAACAGAAAGTTGGAGAAGGAACTCTTACAAACATACTGCAAATCAATAATGGACCGTCGATATTCGAGAGTTTCTAGACAGTTCTCCAATCGTTTTTGATACTGTCCTTGAAGGAAGGTCGTCCTCACGAAGAAGCCGCAATGTAAACGCTCTCCTGGACGCTCTCTATTATTC
This sequence comes from Sabatieria punctata, assembly GCA_030248155.1. Classification (NCBI taxonomy): domain Eukaryota; kingdom Metazoa; phylum Nematoda; class Chromadorea; order Araeolaimida; family Comesomatidae; genus Sabatieria; species Sabatieria punctata. The sequence continues at coordinate 211,408 of JASANB010003551.1, forward strand.
AAATATCTTTCATCAGATAGCCATTCCAAATAGTTACCCCATACTCACGTTTAGACCTCACAAAGGTTTTAAACATGTTCACTTTGAACTCAATACTTTTTTTTGTTTGAAAAGCTTTCGAAATTGCTCAGAGAGAGAAATATAGGTTTGAAAAGCGGTCTTCTTGTCCTACCAGAATACACAAGTCTCGAATATTTGGGTCAGTCTCTATTTGAACACACATAACTACGTTTTTGGATTATGATACCCCATATGAAAGACAGAACTATTTTCAAGTGCTAATCTCAACCGAGGCGATTTACACCAATTGAAGACGATATTAAGGGCTTCTTCAAATTTAGCTAGATCATCATAAGACCCACCCATCCTTTGGAAAACCAAAGTAAATCTTACAATCATTTGTGAAAATTTTGACATCCGATCTAGCTAGGGCAGATCATTTATTTGTCATTGCCAACCGAGATCGGGCAGACATGTAAAGTGGGGGGTCGGCGGAATCGGCCGGCATGGTGTGCGTTGGACATCCCTATGACCCCAAAGTAAAACCCTAAAACAGTTCCGCCCAACTCCCTCTGGGTAGCCAGCAATGGCCATCAGCGGTTCTCTCCGACCCCACTATTTTCCATAGTAAAACTCGAAAACACACCAAACAAAAATGAATGTTTCTCTGGGGGGCTACCTCGCTCAGGCACGTGCTATGCAGCATTCGAAAGTTGACATCATGAGCTTTCAGAATCTGTATTAAAATTTGTGGCGATTTTTGTTATTTCAAAAATAATCCATCCCGAAATATGGACTGACCACGATTTCGTCAGTTTTTACGGAAATGAGAGTCTCTCTGGGGGGCTACCTCGCTCAGACATGTGCTATGCAGCGTTAGAAAGCCCACATCATGAGCTTTCAGAATCTGTGATAAAATTTGCGGCGATTTTTGTTATTTCAAAAATAATCGATCCCGAAATATCGACTGATCACGATTTCGTCAGTTTTTACGGAAATGAGAGTTTCTCTGGGGGCTACCTCGCTCAGACATGTGCTATGCAGCGTTTGAAAGCCCACATCATGAGCTTTCAGAATCTGTAATAAAATTTGTGGCGATTTTTGTTATTTCAAAAATAATCGATCCCGAAATATCGACAGATCACGATTTCGTCAGTTTTTACGGAAATGAGAGTTTCTCCGGGGTGCTACCTCGCTCAGACATGTGCTATGCAGCGTTTGAAAGCCCACATCATGAGCTTTCAGAATCTGTAATAAAATTTGTGGCGATTTTTGTTATTTCAAAAATAATCGATCCCGAAGTATCGATTGATCATGGTTTAATCAGTTTACAGCATCTGTCTAAAGTAGCTAAAAAAGAAAATGGGATGACCAAATTGAGGTTTCTGGTACGCCAAATTCATTGGCGATGCCCATTTACAACTAGGATCACGATACTTGATCGATTATCGATTTTTTGCTGTGCAGATGACCCAACTACACTGATGTTAGTGGCTTTTGGGCATGCCGATTTCAACCACGATGTTGGTTTAGAGATGTTTATATGTTGAAATCGGCATGCCCGAAAACCACTAACATCCTAGCTTTGTGGCCTGTTTAGTTGCACAACAAAAATCGATAATCAATCGGAATCGATTATTGAATTAAAACTCGATGATAGTTGCCTGTGTAGTTGGGTCATTTGCACAGCAAAAAATCGATAATCGATCAATTATCGTGATCAGAGCTATAAATGGGCATCGCCAATGAATTTGGCCTACCAGAAAACCTCAATTTGGTCATCCCATTTTCTTTTTCAGCTACTTTATTCAGATGCTGAAAACTGATAAAATCGTGATCAATCAATACTTCGCGATCGATTATTTTTGAAAGAACAAAAATCGCCATAAATTTTATTACAGATTCTGAAAGCTCATGATGTGGGCTTTCAAACGCTGCATAGCACATGTCTGAGCGAGGTAGCCCCCTAGAGAAACTTTCATTTCCGTAAAAACTGACAAAATCAAGATCAGTCGATATTTCGGGATCGATTATTTTTGAAATAACAAAAATCGCCACAAATTTTATTACAGATTCTGAAAGCTCATGATGTGGGCTTTCAAACGCAGCATAGCACATGTTAGAGTGAGGTAGCCCCCAGAGAAACTCTCATTTCCGTGAAAACTGACGAAATCGTGATCCGTCGTTATTTCGGGATCGATTATTTTTGAAATAACAAAAATCGCCACAAATTTTATTACATATTCTGAAAGCTCATGATGTGGGCTTTCAAACGCTGCATAGCACATGTCTGAGCGAGGTAGCCCCCCAGGGAAACTCTCATTTCCGTGAAAACTGACGAAATCGTGATCAGTCCATATTTCGGGATGGATTATTTTTGAAGTAACAAAAATCGCCACAAATTTTATTACAGATTCTGAAAGCTCATGATGTGGGCTTTCAAACGCTGCATAGCATGTGTCTGAGCAAGGTAGCTCCCCAGAGAAACATTCATTTTTGTTTGGTGTGTTTTCGAGTTTTACTATGGAAAATGGCCGGATCAGAGAGAACCGCCGATGGCCATTGCTGGCTACTCAGAGGCAGTTGGACGGAACTGTTTTAGGGTTTTACTTTGGGGTCATAGGGATGTCCAACGCACACCATGCCGGCCGATTCCGCCGACCCCCCACTTTACATGTCTGCCTGATGGCTGCCTGATTTCGGTTGGCAATGACAATTATATACACAAGGAACAGTAGTGGGCCTAAGCACAAGCCCACAAGCACTAAGCCTAAGTGGGACACCTGAAGGAACAGGGCAAACATCGGAGCAAACCCCAATAAATACCCATTGTGTACAATTTTGTACGAAGACTCGTATCCAATTTAGTAATAAGCCACTTATACCATAAGATTCTAGTTTAGAAAGTAAGAGTGAATGGATACAAGAATCAAAAGCTTTTGCAAGGACAGACGTTTGCTTGCGGCACTCCAATCTGATGGTACCTTTCCAGAAGCTAGAGATTTTCGAAAGATAAGAGTCAGAGGGTATGTATGCCGGAAACAGTTGCCCCAATCCGTCAGGGCCAGGAAGGAGAGTGTTTTGATAGAAGTTCTTTTAAACAAACGTGGGACGCCTCCACACAGGGGATAAAGAGAACAAGCAGTAGAATAGAAGATAGATTAGAACAAAACAAATTGAAAGGGCGCCTGTCTAACCTGGCAGAACGAGCGAAATGAGGGCAAAGAAGAGCAGAAAGACTGTTCCGCAGCCGCGGCACGTCGCTTCTTCGAGCAATTATTAGAAGGATTTGCAGAGTTGTTGTTGTTGACTTTTTGTTTATTGGTTGTCTGCATATATTGCGTGGAGCACCAGAGTGGGTGGTCCGGGAATGAGTTTGCTGGAGTTCACATTGCCGTTGCTGTTGCTGCCCAAAAAAGACTCGCTCTGACAGGAGAACTAGGCTTAGCGGCCATTTCACTGCAGCAACATTTCCTCTACTTTGCTCATTTCTTTCTTGGAAACAGGTGAGATTCAGAACAGCTAGTAGCTCTTCTAATTGTTTTTAGATAACTAACTGTAAGTAAGATTGGCATTCGGTTTAACTGGGCTTATCTGATCTTCGTTTGTCGCTAGCCAACTGTGTTGGTTGTAGTAAAGCTAGCTGTGCGCTAATAATTCATTCATTTTTATCTGCGTATTCTTTGTCTTTTGGCCGAATGAAGGTTTTCGTTCTTTCTAGTACCGCAACCTACGTTCGTTTTTTTCTTCCTTTAAACTTGCAGTTAATTTAATAATGGCTAATCTGTTTGTCAACGAAATGAACGGTGCGATGTGGTACTTCTCTAGATAGAGATGTTACACCGAAACATATTATTGTACATCCAGCTGCCTGCAGTGCAAACATGGGCCGGAAAAATGCAGAAGTTATGTCGGGGTAAGGGGGATCCCAAAACGTCCGAAAATCGCCTTTTTACCTTAAAAAACAAGAAAATTTTTCGGCGATGGGGTTTGACCGGCCGAGAGGGATAAGCCCCCCAGGCTCCCGGGCCCATGTAATACTACAGACCGCTTGGCCTGTTTTCGAGTTTTTCAGTTAACTTACTACCATTCCGTCAATTCTTTGCACCGGATTATAACTTTTCGGCAGGATTATTATTCCACTTCTCCAGCTGATTATGCTTCGCCTCTCAAGTTGGTAGCATACATGGGCCGGGGGGGGTCTGGGGGGGTTTGCCCACCCCCCCACTTGGGCTCGACCCCCCCCCAAACGACCCCACCCACCCACCTGAAGCCGACTTTTGTTCCTGACCCCACCCACCAAAATCGCCGCGACCCCCCCAAACCGGCAGGCCCACCCCCAAATTTTCGGATTTTGACTACCCCCAACCCATTTTTCCGGCCCATGTATGGTTGGTAGTGGTCCAATTTAAATTTAAAACATATTTTAATAACCCTTCAGCCTATCTTTACCAAATTTCGCAATGTGCCCGAATTTCAGACGTTTTAGTTTAAATTTAGCAACTACTAATTCAGGATTTTTATTTCAACTGGACAAAAGTCAGGAGTATTGAGGGCTAGCCGGCCAGAATTTGGGCAGAATTAGCTAGAAATATGGTATAACAATTTGGCCACTAATCTTTGAATTTTGTGCAAATTTTGTCGGAGTGACAGCCAGTTGAATTCTTTAGTGAAAATCGAAAAATGGCCAGACGGTCTTCTTTTCTGGAAAGCAATTGTCCATCCATATACAACTGCACTGAAGGAGGAAAACCACATTGCTGACTGAGATAGGAGGATGGCAACTAAAATGTAGTTATGCGGTCAAACGGCTCTTTGGCTTAATACCACGACCCCCCGACTCAGAAATATAAGTACTAGTGTCAGTTCCATTAATCAGAAAATGGGACAGAAATATCAATTCCGGGAACTCGGGGGGGGGGTGGGTAAAAAAAGTAAAAAAATTCCCTCCGTGAGGGGTCGGGAGGTACCGAGGGAGGGGGAGGTTAAGTTCTCGTTCCCGTTTGGATGATATAATTGAATTTAGCGTTTTCGATGTTGCTATTCAGGACATATAGGTATTTTAGAAGTTTTTTGTAATTTTTATGCTTGTTTTTAGCTGATCAGCTTAAAGCTGCAATTTTACTCTTGTTATTAAGTAACTAATTAATAAATGCAAAAAGACGTCCAGGAGGGTCGGCGATTTTTTAAATTTTGAGCTCTGGACCCCTCCGGATGCCTCCTGTTTTTTGCTAAGAATGCTTGACACTTCCATAGCTAATTGAGAAACACCACTATAATGTTGAAACGATTTGTGTTTTATCTATGGACCACCGCCGTAGGAAGGCAAACACAAACACCTCTTTTCATTATTTCTTTTCTATTCCTATTGTATTGTGTAAGTTCTGCTAAACGGTCCAGAAGTGTAAGACATAAGTGAATGATACAGGCAGGCACTTAACGCCGTTTATGGTACCGACACCGCATAAGGTGCCGGTACCATATGGTGCGACGAAATCTGTACAGAATGGTACCATATATTATGGTACCGGGCAGACATGGGCTAGCATTTCGGCTGATGTGGGGTAGAATTTTCAATTCCTGAGGGGGGGTAGGAGCGCCTGATGGGGGGCTGAGGGGGTGGTAAGCCAAAAAGTCCGATTTTTGGCGAAAATCAGGGTTTTTTGGCTTATTTTTCATTAAAATAAGTTAAAATTAGCTATTCTGAGCTCATTTACGCCTATTCCAGGCATAGTTTTATCATAATTTTCTCCCCAAAAATTCCTGATGGGGGGTAGCGGCCGGCTGATGGGGGGTAGATCAGAGCCAACCCTCCCTCAGCCCCCCCCCTTTGCCCATGTCTGGTACCGGGGCCTTATATGGTGTCGGTACCGTAAGCGGCGTTAAGTGCCTGACTGTGATAGATGGATTTCAATTAAATTGCCTACACCCCTCTGGCCCTACCGGAGCTGCCTGTAACACGTATGCTCTACTTCTTAGCCACCTTATAGGGCTGTGAATGGTTTGCTGCTCATTACCCACCCCTTTCTTACCAGTTTTTCTTATGGACACCTTTCTTTATCGTTTAATTTTCAGGCCTGGTCTGTAAGGGAAGGGTAGATAGTTATGCTAATGCTAATGTAGAGTACATTAGAGCAAAAAATTACGTGCTTATAATCAAATGTTGGCTGGTCGTCTCAGCTGCGTCGGCAAAGTTCTCCTTTTAATAATTCAGTACTAATTATAAACGCATGCTCTTACTGTCTGGCCTGATTTTTGCAGTCTGTTTTGTAGGTATATTCCTTGGTTTGACTTATGCTGCTATTTGTAGCTTAAGAGCCAGTTTATATTAGACCGGTACAATCGGCCATATATGACCTTACTTTATTGAAAAGTTCAGTCAATATAAGGGATATTTAGCCCTGAAGTATATTCGGGATTTACCCATTGCTGGGCTAGACAAGTGGAAAAACACCGGCAGTACCATTATCAGAGGTTTACGTTATTTTTCATCACTGATTTTTTTGTGTGTTGTATCTTCTTTACAACTGAGAATCACGCTTCAAATTATAGGGTTGCTAAAATAGCTTTTGTGCTAGTGTCGCTTAAATGTGTAAAAGTTCTTAATTTCCTTTTGCATGCTACCTGCGCATCGCGCGCACATAAACATTTTCTGACAAATTAGGCTAAACCTCTTGGCTCCTGGGATTTTGGGTTTTGTTTTGCAGAAAACGTTGTTTAAAGACGGTCTTTGCGGAGTGCGAACTGGTATTGGGCATACATGTAACAGGGGGTCTAGAAGGCCTGCCCCCACCCGGCTTAGGCCAGACCCCCGCTCCGAGACGATTTTTCCGACCCCACCTCCAATTTTTTTGGTAAGTATTTGTTTTGAGCAATTTTTTCAGAATTTCTGACACTAAAATTGCTAAAATCGCCTGTAATTGCTTTTTAGCTGTGCCGCGTAGCCAAAATTAGCGATTTTTGAGCGCCAAACCCCCTTCCTAGAATTTGGGCTCAGACCCCAACCCCCTCCCTCTTCGGTGGATTGCATATTGTGTATTGTATGATATTGGGATTGGGCATCCAGGTTTTTGTGCGGTTAAACACTTATTTGACTTTTAAACGAGCCTATAAAGGGTGGGTCGTGTATGGTGGTGTGCCGCCCTAAAGAACCACCGTACTGTTATATAGACTGGCTGTTAAGCTGCCCAAGCTTGTTTATGTATTTCTCCATTTGCTTTGTTTGGCTTTAGTTCTGTGTCGGTTCACTTCTTCGCCTGTTTTCTTGCTGTTTTGCTTATTTAGTGTGGCACTTAACATGTTGATGGCATTTGATTTATAGACGGTATGCTAAACCTGTCTATCTGAAATTTTGATAGACCACTGATCGCTGCTGTTTAACATTAATTGGAGAAAAATTGAAAACTTGGCAAATCATGATTAATTTATTGCGGCTTTTAAGTTCACTAAGAGGAGTTTCTGCTTTCACTGGGGAAGTAAATTTACTTAACCTTGCAAGTAGATTTATGCAATCCAATGTATCCTTTGAGTGTGTTGCATAAAATGCGTCTAAAAACGTTTAGATGTTCTTTAATTTTTAAATTGTGTTCAAATATAGTGACAAAGTCTCTCAAATTTTTGAACAGCCCTTTTCGGGCACCCTGACTATGAGCAAATGAAATGATGGTTAAGTGTCTCTATTGTGCTTGGCTTTTTAGTTGGCAGATTTAGTTAAATTAGCCGTTTTGTTCTCGTAGTCAAGACAACCACACGTGAGTGAATGGCACCTTAACTAGGGCAACTTGGTTGTGTGTATGGTAATTGTCCGTTTTGGTGTGAGTCTGGTTGCTCGTCTTTCTAGTGTTTCCATGCCTCGCGAGAAAGGAGGCGCCACCAGTGGAGGTGGCAAGGAGCGCTCTGAGCGGCGCGAAAAGTCAAAGAGCCGCGACAAAAGCCAAAGGTACTCCCGAGCGGCTTTTGGCTGGGCTCTCTCGCTCGCTCTCTACGCTGTCACCCCTCTGTCTTGACTGTCACTTGTCACCTTACTTCTCACTCTACTTGCTGTTTTGGGCTCTCTCTCTCTCTCTCTCTTAGAGTGAACAGTAATCATAAGCAGACATGAATTAAGGAGCTATTCTACTGATCGTCTGAAATTAATTGTTCAAAACTAAAGGAAAATCTTCGTGCTGCATGACTGGAGTATTTATTGTTTTGGAATAGTTTAACATTGTTGGCCACTTTGCATTTGTGATTTATATATAAACATGCTTCACCCTCGTAGATAGTGAACAAAATTTTCCAACACTGACTAAACGAAGTTTGAGAATGCGTTTTAAAGCTAGTAAAGCAGAACGAGTTTTAGTTAACTAGCCAGATTTTGAGCCAGATAGAGCCCAAGACAGCTATGCTTGCACTAACCTAACGTGTGGTTTTGGCTTCAGCTAATCTCTGCTTGTTACTCTCACCTACCGTAACACCTTAGCCTCACTCACTCACTCACTCACTCGCATTAGTTGCACCATGCTACTTTTGCGGATGCAGGAAAAGGACAAGGGGGCTCGCGGTGAGCGCGATTCTCAGGGTGCCGACCCTCTTCGGTAAGGCAGCCTCTCTACTTGCATGCCTGCCCTTGCCTACGCTGACACTCACTTGCAGTACCTTGTTATATCAGCCTTACATAGCAGAAATCTGAACTGTTGAATACATTCTTTACATGTAATGTATTAGTTATCTGTCAATACTGTCAGTGGCGTATCCAGGATTTTGGAAAGGGGGGGGTGTAAAATTTTGAAAGTGCCTGGTTGGGCCGCTGCCCAACCAGGGTAAGAAAATTTAGCAAAATTGGCCTCCAAAAACGCGTTTAAAACGCATTCCGAGCTTAAAATTAACAGAAATTACAAGTTTTAGTAGTTTATAATGGCCTGGTTGGGCTTCTGCCCGACCAGGGCGAGAAAATTTTGAAAATTTCGCCTTCAAAAACGCATTTAGAAGGCATTCTGAGCACAAAATAAACAGTTTTAGTACATAATTCATTAGTTTCTTATATTTTTGACAGACTTTTTCTTCCTACCTCCACCGCAAAGGGGGGTGTACACACCCTACACCCCCCTGGATGCGCCACTGAATACTGTTTTAGTATTGATTTAGAGCGTTCAATCGCTTTCGATTGAAGATTTTTTTGTTAAAACAAGGACCACTTTTACAGTCAGGCACTTAACGCCGTTTATGGTACCGACACGATATGGTACCAGACATGGGCAAAGGGGGGGGGGCTGGGGGGGGGGGTGGCCCCCCATCAGGCTCTGATCTACCCCCCATCAGCCGGCCGCTACCCCCCATCAGGAATTTTTGGGAAGAATTTTGTATAGAAAATTATGATAAAAACATGCCTGGAATAGGCGTAAATGAGCTCAGAATAGCTAATTTTGACTTATTTTAATGACAAATAAGCCAACAAACCCTGATTTTCGGCAAAAATCGGACTTTTTGGCTTACCACCCCCTCAGCCCCCATCAGGCGCTCCTACCCCCCTCAGCCCCCATCAGGAATTGAAAATTCTACCCCCCATCAGCCGAAATGCTAGCTCATGTCTGTATGGTGCCGGTGGTACCTAGGCTAGTGACACCATATATGGTACCCCTACCTTCGCATTGGTGCCGGTAGCGGTACTATATGGCAGTGGTACCATACCAACACAGTCGCCTAACGTGGGACCAGACATGGGCTAGCATTTCGGCTGAGGGGGGGTAGAATTTTCAATTTATGAGGGGGGCTGAGGGGGGTAGGAGCGCCTGAGGGGGGTTGAGGGGGTGGTAAGCCAAAAAGTCCGATTTTTGGCTAGAATCAAGGTTTTTTGGCTTATTTTTCATTAAAATAAGTTAAAATAAGCTATTCTGAGCTCATTTACACGTAATGCAGACATATTTTTATCATAATTTTCTATACAAAATTCTTCCAAAAAGTTCCTGAGAGGTAGCGGCCGGCTGAGGGGGTAGGTCAGAGCCTGAAGGGGCCAACCCCCCTAAGCCCCCTCTTTGCCCATGCCTGCGTGGGAGTACCATTATATGGTGCCGGTACCATTACCCTAGGTACCGGTACCATAAACGTCGTTAAGTGCCTGACTGTTTTACTGATATTCTGGGTTTTCTCATTTCGTTCAGAAGTGTTCACTGTAGCTATTTGAAAAACTGTCTTTTAAATCTAATTTGCCGTCAGAATTTACCAAATAATAGACAGTCTATAACATTCCGGAGACGATCAAGTTTTGAGAATATTGTACCACAGCCAAAATTGCGTGTAAGAGTGGCTGAAGGAGGTGAAATTAGAAAAGAAAAACAAAACACTTGAACGTAAAGGTGTTATTTAGTTGTCTCCAAGTGAAACAATCACACTCTGCCGTTGCAAATTGAATTGCTTCTAGCAATGAATATGCAAATGAGCAGCTCAGCAAATCAATGCATTGGCAGTTTTTCGAGTGCTCAGCGGGCTCTCCTATCGACGCGGCCTAGGCAGATAGAGAGATTTGGCTATCGGTCAGATTGGCGCGAACACTGAAGCTATTGGACGGCCGGTGTCTCGTGTAATTAGCGGCCGTAAATGCGGTTAAAGTCGTCGCCGGCGCTAGCTTCTCGTCTGTGTGGCACTAGCTAGGCCTGATTTTTTTCGCCATGGCGCAGCAGCAGCAGCAGCAGGAACGTGCAGGCGGCGGTCTCAGCTCCAAGAAAGATCCGGATTACTCGAGGCGGTGCGCTGCCTTAGCAGAGCTCTTTATGTTATTAGAAGTGGTCTTCTTGTCTTTTTGATTTTCTGTCATGGAAAGCGTGAGCATGTGTATTCGTCCAGAGAGTAGAAGGGTGCCGGCACTTATGGTGCCGTCGCAATACTTGCAAGTTTTCTTTCTTTTGACATATGTGAAAGCATTAGCCTACCCTCCCAACCGGTCCCGTAAAATCACTGGCACTTCTGTACCGTCGACACGTACTGCTGTTAGCACCAATCACCATTTAGAATGAATAGTTAAGGTCACCTTACAATCGATTCCGCTTTGTATCAATCCACAATCCCATCAAGACCCAATAGCAATGCCCCGGCACTCAATACCACTTGCACTCACTCACTCATATGGGTCCCCCCAGGGGACTAAATTTAAATATACAAACACTTTCAGAAGCTGTTAGGTACCCTATTGACATACATGCACCGGAAAAATCCGGAGTGAGGTCTGGAGGTCTTGGGGGGGGGCGAAAAAGTCCAAAAACGCCTATTTTGCCTTAAAAAGCGAAAATTTTCAACCTCTTGGAGGGGGTATGGCCGACCGATGGGAGGTATTGGTCAGTGAGGGGAGAGGGTAAACCCCACCCAAACCGCCAGCCCGTGTATGCCTTCTGATGTATCTTTATGCCAAGTAAGCCAATTTCTGCAACTATGCGCCCTTCATCCAGGACGCACTTGAGCGCAGATTTTCATAAAAAATGGATTTTTGGACAGTTTTGTTGAAAATCTTTGTTTGTGAACAGTTAGTTGTCAAAAGTTCGATTTTCCTTGAAATTTTAGAATGTGACCGGAGTGTTTTGAATTTTGGCCAATATTTGCACCTTGAGCCATGGAGACTTGGCTGAAGTGCCCACCATGCACATCTATGTCTGCAGCTAATGTGTCTAAAGCTGATAGAGCCTATCAGTCCTGCTTGATAAGTGCTTAACAGCGCAAAACCCAATAACAGACGGTAGATACTAGGTCATTTTATGGATTTTTGTCCAATTCAACACAACACACCCATCAACCCAAATCTCTCCATCCACACAAAATCTCACCCTTTTTCTAACACACTACCAGTTCAGTTCAACTAACCATTGCACCCACTTATAAATTCAGCAAGATGAGCTATTCGACCCTGTTCAGTTTGTCCATGTTAGACTATGTTTACGGCTCCAAACGCTTTCCAATGCAATGCTTTCATCTATGATACCGAACTGGGTCGCATGCCTGCTTGGACGTTGAATGCTTATAGTTGTGAGTAGTGGAAGACGAGTAGAAGTGTGGCATGTGTTTGTCTGTGTTGCTGAAACCGGTGGCTGTGAAGGTCATGTAATTTTTCACCTTTTAATGGTTAAGTTGGATCTGCTGGGAGCACACTAAACTGCTTGCTGAGTGTGTCTGTCTGTCTGTGTGCCGTTCGTCCAGTTGATTACATGCAATTAGTGGTTGCTCTCCTGCAGCTGTGGCTGCTGGCATTAGCTTCTCTGTCCGACAATTAGATAGCAGATCTCAGCTGGACACAAAAAACGAGCGCCTTTAAATAGTAAGCCAGCGCTTACTGCAGATCTGACAGCTCTATTGTGTGATAGTAGCTTTTTTCTGCGACAGAACAGTTCTTATAAACGGCTGAGCAACCTAATTTAGCTGGCCAGAAGCCAACAGTAAATTCAATCACTGCTCAAAGCTCTCATTCAGTTAATGTAACGCAGCTTCTACACTCCTACACACTGCAGAGTGATTTTAGATTATATACGCTTGTAGCTCGAGACTTTTGCCGCTAAAGAATCTGCACGTAACGGTGCATTGGGTGTTTAGACGGGTCAGCGGTCAGCAGGGCCAAGCGCGCACTGGCAAGTCGACCAGTCCCGGTTCTCAAGCGATGACCAACGTCCGAGCGGGTCAGAGTTCCCAGTCGGGTTCGGGAGCCAACACCAGCAGCACTGGCGTCTTGATGGTGGGCCCCAATTTCAAAGTGGGAAAGAAAATCGGATCTGGAAACTTTGGAGAGCTGAGGCTCGGCAAGAATCTTTACAACAACGAGCATGTGGCCATTAAGTTGGTGAGGAGACCTTCTACCTGCTTTCACTTAAACTCTACCTACTCCCATATTAGTAGCACATTCACTACAGTCAGGGAAATAACAACATATATTGTACCAGTACACACATATAGTGTTGTTAGGCTCTTTTTTTTAAAAAAAAAGGCTTTTTTTTTAAAAAAAAAAGCTTTTTTTTTTGAAGGCCCATTTCGAAAATTTTTTATTTTATTCACAGTATGGAAATTTTGGGGGAAAATCGCTGAATTTAGCCTCAGATATACATTAGAAGTGCAGTTCTATCAATTTCTTGCCTATTCTAACCATAAAAATAGGTTTTGAAGGACAGCAGCCATTCTGTGAGCAATGCTGCAGGTAGAATATCGACTCTCAGGCTGTAACACTATGCTTGAACCAAAGTATCAGCTTTTGCATTTAAAGTTGCTTCTGATGCATCCTTGCATCTCCTACAAGCTATATTTCATGCTAGGAAAAAATTTTGAAAAAAAAAATTTCGAAATGAAAAATTTTCATAAAAAAAGCTTTTTTTTTGGCTTTCAAAAAAAAAATTTTTTTTTACAACTCTACACACATATGGAATCGGTAAAATATATATGGTACCGGTTCAACGTCAAGTGGTAGCATATAAGGAGGCACCACTTCCTTATATGGTATTGGTACCATATATGGTACCACTTGATGGTGTACCGGTACCATATATATTTTACCGTTTCCATATATGTATACTGGTACCATATATGTTGTTATTTTCCTGACTGTTCTACTTGCTTCCCACTCCTGAACTACGTGTCGGTAGCGATCGACCGGAATTCCGGTTCCGGTTCCGGCCGGAACTGGCGGTTCCGGTTCCGGTCCGGTTCCGGTGAAAAAGGGTACCGGAACCGGAACTTTTTCATTCACTATTTTCGATGGATATTCAGTTACATCAAGTATTATTGCGCCTGTTTAATAAAGTGCGCAGCTCAGTGGGGGCAGTAGAATTTGCATGAATGGGGAGAAATTATGCAGTTTTCCTTGTTATGCATCATTAGAAGTGCCTCTAAAGACAATTTTCGGTGAAATTATGCAGTTACTTACAGGCAGTGTTTAGAGCTGTATTGTCGTTTTCGAACAGGTTTCTCAACTGACTTAAGGTGCAAAAGTGGAAAATTTGTTGTAAGTATCTGTACTAGCATGCTGGACCCATTTAAGACGATTTTCAACAAAAAAAAATTTTTTTTTAAATTTTAAAAAAAAGCAAAACTTTTGGCCTTCAAAAGAAATTTTTTTTAACAACTGTGCCTTTAAGGCAGCTAAAAACATCTCCGAAGGTGACAGATCAAAGCTGAAACCTGAAAATGTTGAAAAGCTTCTCTTTCTGAAGTACAATTTGCGTGCTCTTGACTACTGTTATTGAAAAGTCTGTATTCTGTTGTTGATTTGAACTTCTGCTGATGTTTATAACAGGAATTTGTACACGACGTGCCTATAAATACGTTTCTATAAATTTTGGACCAAATATTGAAAAAGTTCCGGTTCTGGCCGGAACTGGGTGGTTCCGGTTCCGGTTCCGGCGAAAATTTTGGTTCCGGTCGATCGCTACGTGTCGGCTTTTAGTCAGGCTTAGTAAACTCCTAAACTCCAGCTTAGGCCAGATGTGCTGAGTTTGAGCTCCTCTCAGAATTTTTTGAAATAATTTTGTATAGAAAAAACAATAATCACACCTTTTTTGACGAAACAGCCAAGAAATCTTGAGTTTTTGCAAAAATTGGGCGTTTTCTCTTATCAGACCACCAATCCTCCTTTGGCTCCTCAGCCAAAATGCTAGCGCTTATATGCATACATGGGCAAGGGGGGTCCGGAAGGGTTTGCCCTGCCCACCCCCAGCTTGGGCTCGAGCCCCCTAACGACCCCACCCACCCACCTGAAGCCGACTTTTGTTCCTGACCCCAAATTGCCGCGACCCCCCAAACCGGCAGGCCCATCCCCAAATTTTCGGATTTTGACTACCCCAACCCATTTTTCCGGCCCATGTATGCTTGTATGTCAGGCTTATTCAGCTTAGGGGTGAAACGAGCCGGTGTTCAGTAGGTAACTGGGGAAGCGATTACAGTACGAATTAATAAACTGACCTTTTCTTCATTCAATGTAACATTTGCGTTTTTCTGTTAGGTTAGGTTAAATGTTTGCTTCGTAGGTTTAAGGTTAGTCATGCGTTGAACAAAACGGGGCAGCGTTTTAACACAATTGACTGGCTTAGCCGGGAGCGGGTTATGCAGACTTTTTGGTCTATTCTCTTTTGTTTTTATCTGTCGCTCAAAATTTCTAGTCTTCTCTCTGTAATACAGTCGGAAGATTGCATTTTTACAATAAATCTTAGCGATTTTTTACTTGAAACTGTGGCCAAAATTGGCCTAATCATTTCTTTCTAGAGCAATCGAACGCATTAAATCTGGAGGGGGTATGTGGTTTTTCGTCGGCGGCAGACATGGGCAAAGGGGGGTTGCCCCCCTCGGGCTCTGACCTACCCCCTCAGCCGGCAGCTACCCCTCAGAAATTTTTTGGAAGAGTTTTGTATAGAAAATTATGATAAAAATTTGCCTGGATTAGGTGTAAATTAGCTCAGAATAGCTTATTTTAGCTTATTTTAATGAAAAATAAGCCAAAAAACCTAGATTTTAGCTAAAATCGGACTTTTTGGCTTACCACCCCCTCAGCCCGCCCTCAGGAATTGAAGATTCTACCCCCTCAGCCGAAATGGTAGCCCATGTCTGGTCGGCGGGCGGGGGGTGGGAGCATATAAAAATGCTTTAGCAAAAAAAAGATCGCCAAAATTTTCGAGGGCTGCGGGCATACATATGCCGGAATAAATCTGGAGGTGGGTATGTGGTTTTTGGTCGGGAGTTGGAGCGTATAAAACTGGTTTCCCAAATTATGGTCGTCAAGTTTTATAGGGGGATATGGCCGGCCGAGGGGCTCTGTTTTCCCAAAAAAAGGTCGCCAAACTTCTCCCAAAAATGGTCGTCAAAGTTTTCGGACGGCTATAACCGCTGCAGGCAGAGGGTTAAAAATGCGACCCGGCCCATGTATGGGCATGACCACCGATACATATACACTATGATCTGATTTTAAACCTAATCTGTCATTCCTAACCGGTCTTGACACTCAGACCCAGACACTTCTGTTCTAGCGAAGACGTGCTGTAATAAAAATAATAAATGCAGTTTGTTGTAGGAGCCAATGAAGTCAAAGGCGCCTCAACTACACCTGGAGTACCGGTTCTACAAACTGCTCGGTCAGGCAGGTCAGTCAGTCAGTGAGTGAAGTGGTGTCGGGGGCTGTGGTCCGTATTTGGAAGTTGCTATTGATAGATGCAGGGCGGCGCCAGGCGTCGAGGGGCATTTTTTGCGCCAGCCGCCCGGCAGCTGTATAAGACAGCCGGTTATCGATTTATCTGGCTGCCCACCAGGCCATTAATGGGGACAGTGGTTGTGTGTGTGTGCTACCCAAATATTCATACAGAAGTAGTAATAGGCAGTTGAGTTATGGTCAAAACCTGCCTCGCAGCTTATAATAGACCCTTGATTAGGTAGAGCCGCTATTATCGACCACCGACGCAGTTCTCCTTTTAAATAGTCTCTAACAATTCCCATAACTGCACATGGGCACGGACAGAAAATGTGTAAACGCTAGCATTAATTGGTTTAAACTTTCAAGCAGTAAGTATTTGGAGTAATTCTCGAAGCTGCGCAAGAGAAAAACCAATAGATTATGCACAAAAATTGTTACTAACCGAATTAATGCCTTTTAATGGCTTTTTTTAAATTTTACTGGTTTAGGCCTCTAGAATTTTATATTCTCCTTTTTGAAACTTTGAAACCAGTGGCATGTACAGGACTATTGGGCAACGTCGATCAGGTGATGGTACTATTGTGCGACAAAACATTATGGTTAGTGTACTAAAGTCCATGTAAAAATGATTGGCGGTGGCGGAAAAAAAGCGATTTTCTCAAAAACTTTCTTCAAGACCCCAAACTTTTTTTATATCAATCGATAGCAAATTACAAGTTCTACAAGATGCGAATGTCACATCAAAGGTTCCACGCAGTTTTGTATGTGTTTTTCGGGAAAAACGAATTTTCGGCAAAATCAAGTTTTTATAGAAGAGCCAAATCGACAAGCGGACTCCAGATTCTTATTCTACGTGCAATTGCGAGTTCGCTGATATATACATGTTTTGGGATTTTCAAATTAGTTTTCGGGAAAAACGCGTTTTTCGGAAGGGTGTGCGAGTCAAAAAATTGTCTGCGATCCGTTTTACTATGGAAAATTGCCCAACATTTTTCAAATTTGACCCAAACGGTATAAACGGCCTGAAAACCGGCTCATATTCACGAGTCAAACTTAATTTTGGTCCATAGAATCCATTTTTGCAGTCCGTTTGGCGCTATGTGGTCGCGTTTTCCAGTTATTTTCATTTTAATTGTTTTTTGCAAAATTTTGTCTGACTGGAGCTGCTGCTGTGAGTCTCTTCAGATGTTGCTCAAAATGCAACTCCTGGGGTAATTTTAGATGGTGAATTCATTTCTGTCACCTAGAACACCGTCAGGTTACTGCAAACCTAACTTTCGAGCACCCCCTATTTGGTATGATATTTTAGCAATCTGTCTTTGACATCTTTGCTTGTTAAAAGAACACTGATTAATGCTTACGCCATCAAGTGAATCCAGCCTCATGTCTAACGTTATAGAGAAGCAAGTTCTTGCCCAAGGTATATCCTAATCTGCGCAAGTTTCGCTCTGAATACTAATTTGCGCAACAGCTAAAATCAGCTTCCTTCATAACTGGGATGATAGGATAAGCACATAAATCGACTCTAGAGTCTTCAATGACTCTAATAATACTTTGGTTACTGTTCTAGCTAAAAAGGTTGCAGTGTTATGGCCGGTCAAAGTTGATGGTCAAATGGGCCATTTTTGGCAATTTCAGTCAACTTTGATCGGTCATAACACTGCAACCTTTTCAGCTAGAACAGTAACCAAAGTATTATTAGAGTCATTGCAGACTCTAGAGTCGATTTATGTGCTTATCTTATCATCCCAGTTATGAAGGAAGCTGATTTTAGCTGTTGCGCAAATTAGTATTCAGAGCGAAACTTGCGCAGATTAGGATATACCTTGGGCAAGAACTTGCTTCTCTATAACGTTAGACATGAGGCTGGATTCACTTGATGGCGTAAGCATTAATCAGTGTTGTTTTAACAAGCAAAGATGTCAAAGACAGATTGCTAAAATATCATACCAAATAGGGGGTGCTCGAAAGTTAGGTTTGCAGTAACCTGACGGTGTTCTAGGTGACAGAAATGAATTCACCATCTAAAATTACCCCAGGAGTTGCATTTTGAGCAACATCTGAAGAGACTCACAGCAGCAGCTCCAGTCAGACAAAATTTTGCAAAAAAAATTAAAATGAAAATAACTGGAAAACGCGACCACATAGCGCCAAACGGACTGCAAAAATGGATTCTATGGACCAAAATTAAGTTTGACTCGTGAATATGAGCCGGTTTTCAGGCCGTTTATACCGTTTGGGTCAAATTTGAAAAATGTTGGGCAATTTTCCATAGTAAAACAGATCGCAGACAATTTTTTGACTCGCACACCCTTCCGAAAAACGCGTTTTCCCGAAAACTAATTTGAAAATCCCAAAACATGTATATATCAGCGAACTCGCAATTGCACGTAGAATAAGAATCTGGAGTCGGCTTGTCGATTTGACTCTTCTATAAAAACTTGATTTTGCCGAAAATTAGTTTTTCCCGAAAAACACATACAAAACTGCGTGGAACCTTTGATTTGACGTTCGCATCTTGTAGCACTTGTAATTTGCTATCGATTGATATAAAAAAAGTTTGGGGTCTTGAAGAAAGTTTTTGAGAAAATCGCTTTTTTCCGCCACCGCCAATCATTTTTACATGGACTTTAGTAGTGTTTTTGCTGAGTATAACGTTTGGTTTGTTTTGGCTTGTTTCCTCCCTATCACCACTGATTGCTGTTGTCCTTGCTTGAGGCGCTGACCGGCAATTAGGAAGGATTTATGTCGTATGGTACGATTTCTTATGAATGTCTTAGTTTTATGGCAGGACGTACGTCCGCCGAAGTTTCTTTGTTTGTTTTTGAGCTCCACTGCCCTTTCGGACAGCTCGCTCTTTTCAAAGCCCTTCAATTTTCTTCAGAGTTTTCTCAGAATTCTTCAGATCTCGCTTACCTTCTTCTTTTGGGTTGCAACAGTTGTCCAGCAACACCGCAATGAACTTCTTATGGGCAGGAGCTGTCTCAAATGGTTCATCGATGTCTATTCACAGTTCCACCCAGTGTTCGTCTGGTTGGCATTCTAGGTACAGCAGTTTTCTGCGATATGAGCAGAAATCCCGGGATTGTGTTCTGTTTTGTTTATATTTTGTTCTAACATGATGATTATGCTTTAATAATAGCCTACGTTGATGCACAGACATGTATAAACTAATTTATGGCGTCTCTTTATAAAAACAAATTCAGTCGCCCAATAGTCCTATTTTCCTACCTTAACTAAAGTATATTTTTTGCAGCTTTAACAGTCAGGCACTTAACGCCGTTTATGGTACCGACACAATATAAAGTGCCGGTACCATGTATGGTACCGGTACCTAGGCTAGTGGCACCATGATGCCCCCACGTTCGGGGTCCCCATGGCTATGACCATAAACGGCGTCAAGTGCCTGACTGTGTAATAAGCGATTTTTGGTTAAATAATCGTTTTGAAATCAATACAATCAATTCAAATTGACGCATACTATGCAAATGTGTACAGTCAATAATAAATAGTATAAGGTTGTTTCAGCGGAGGCGGCCGACGGACCAGGTTAGGTTGCCTGAGAGCCTGACTGCCTGTTCCTGAGCTAAGCATGTCGGTCGCTTGACTAGGCCTAGCATTAGCTGCACAAAAAATAGCTCACTTCCGGGCACTTTTGATTTATCGGTGCGGCTAAATGATAAGTTGGCGCCGAAAGTATAATTTGCTTCCATACGCACTTTTTGCTCGCCGCCAAGCCCTTTTGAAACACCACACCACACCAGCATTAAATTTTGATCACACCCGTGGTGTTAATAATAAGTGCGCCTGGGACAAGGAAACTAGCGCACTTCCGGGAAGCTAAAAAGTAGCATTAAAACATCATAAATCATACATGTAACAGGGGGTCTGCCCCCACCCGACTTAGGCCAGGCCCCCGGATCGGGGACCAGCCGAGACCCCCCTCCGATTTTCTGGCAAGCAGTTTTTTGAGAAAATTTTTAGCGATTTTTTTGCAATTTCAGGCACAAAAAATTTCAGCGATTTTTGACGATTTTTAGCCGAAAATTGCGATTTTTTATCGTGTTTTAGTGCCCACCCCTTCCCACAATTTGGGCTCAGACCGCAGCTGCCTCCCTCAGGAATTTTTAAGGAGAATTCTGTATAGAAAATTACGATGAAAGTATGCATATAGATTAGGTGTAAATGAGCTCAGAATAGCTAATTTTAACCTATTTTAGCGAAAAATGAGCCTAAAAACCTTGATTTTAGTAAAAAATAGCACTTTTTGATTTATCATCCCCTCAACCCCATCAGCCGCCGCTACCCCCTCGGGATTTTAAAATTAACTACTCCCGCAGCCGAAATGCTAGCCCATGTTTGGCCGGTACTAAAGATTTTAGTTAATTTAAAGTTCGTAAACCATTGCTGGGTTTTAGTAAACCTGTTCAAAGCTGTAGTGATGTCCTAATCTAATGGTCTAAGTAAAAAGAAGTCTGTTTTGAAGAGAAGGTGTCGGAGGCAGACAGCGCGGTCATAGAGTGACTGGAAATAATTGTCAAAGGCAGCGCGGCACCACTGGCCTTGGTTAATAATGACTGAGACGCTTACGCACGCACTCGCCGCCATGCATCTTAGGGACTCTCTCTTCTCTAGCCTAAACCACTCACTGCACACAAGTCGCATCTAACTAACTGGGGGTTTCTCACTCCTCTCTACTACCGATTTTTTTTCTCAAACAATTTCCGTGCCAGTTTTTGGCTTTTTTTTCAATTGTACATACTCTCTGTCATTGATGACTAAAAACTCTATTTTTGCACGGAGGTCATTTTTTACAGTTTTGGACCCTGAACTTTTGCTACTACTATTCACTGAGAAAGAAGTGGTTTGAAATTTAAACATTTAATTTTAAGTATCAGAGCTCCTGAAATTTTGCGGACTCAACTGTTTTCCAGTGACGTGTTACCCACCCCTCACAACAACAATAATCACACGAATTTATAAAGAACAGAACGCTGTCTCGCGAACAGAAATAAATTACTTAAAGCGGACTGACTGGTGTTCGCTATTAATCTAGAAATTAGAATTGGAATGGAATTAGTGCGTTAGACTTTTGTTGGCCTACATTGCAGCTTTGTCTTGGTGCATAAGCTTAAAAGCGCACTGAGAAAGTTTGAATTATTATTGAGCTTTCGCTGCATTCAGAGCTCGCGGCTTTTCTACTGTCAGACTGATTCTTAACGACGTTCCGTGAAGAGTTTGCTTTCTAGAGATTCGCACAGTCAAACAAATAACAGTGGCGTATCCAGGGGGAGTAGGGTGGGTGGTAAGGAAAGAAAATTTGTCAAGGTAAGGGAAACTAATGAATTATTATGTACTAAAACCGTCTATTTTATAATCAGAATGCCTTAAATGCGTTTTTGAAGGCTAAATTTGCAAAATTCTCTCGCCCTTCTCCGGCAGGAGCCCAACCAATCCACTTTAACAGTCAGGCACTTAACGCCGTTTATGGTACCGACACCATATGGTGCCGGTACCTAGGGTAGTGGTACCATAATGGTACCCCCATGTTCGGCGACTGTGGTGGTACCATATAATGGTGCCCCTACCCATGGCCATAGGTGCCGGTACCATATATGGTACCATTACCGTATGGTAGGAAATCTGAACAGAGTGTTACCGTATGGTGCCGGTACCATATGGTACCCTACCCATGGCCATGGGTGCCGGTACCATACTATGGTGTCCGTACCATAAACGGCGTTAAGTGCCTGACTGTTTTAAATGCGTTTTTGAGCGCTAATCTTGCTAAATTTTCCAACACAGACGCTTTAAAAATTTACATCTCCTTTGCAACGTGCTGGATAGGCCACTGCATCGGTTAACTGTTAATAAGGCAGCTAAATGAAGCGTGGTCTCTCGTTAAGATTGGGTTTGTCAGGTGAGCGTAGAATGGAGAGAGTAAGCAGACTGTTTCAGAAGGCATTCCACAGGTTCACTATTTCGGCCCGTGCGGCAAGTACAATGCACTGGTAATGGAGCTACTGGGCCACTCGCTGGAGGATCTGTTCGACCTCTGCGACCGCAAGTTCAGCTTAAAGTGTACCTGCATGTTAGCCATGCAGTTGGTAGGTGACCGTTGTTTTGTTTGCCAAGCAGACATGGGCCCCCTCAGACTCTGACCTACCCCCTCAGCCGGACGTTTAACTTATTTTAATGAAAAATAAGCTAAAAAACCTTGATCGGGCCTTTTTGCTTACCACCCCCTAAGCCTCCCTCAGGAATTGAAAATTCTACCCCGTCAGCCGAAATGCTAGCCCATGTCTGTTGCCAAGCTGGCATAACTGACTTTTAGGGGTCCCTAATGAGGGCGTATATCTCAGGATCTAAGCAGAGCACAGTAATGAAAATTTCAGCAATCTTTTAAGAATTTATTGATCTTTCATTTAATCAAATCCGTTGAGATTTGCCTTAACTGACTTTAAGGCACCCTCTATTATACCTATAATAATTAATCACTTTCTTGCTTAGGCTTAGGCTCAGGCTTAGGCTTAGGAGTCGACTGAATACGGTAGATAAAATTGAAATTTTTGTTAGGGACCCCTAAAAGTCAGTTTTTCCACCGCTGTAGGAACTGCAAATCTGAACGGATTTGAGTGAATCCTTTTTTAAATGGAAGATCAATAAATTCTTAAAAGATTGCTGAAATTTTCATTTCTGTGCTCTGCTTAGATCCTGAGATATACGCCCTCATTAGGGACCCCTAAAAGTCAGTTTTGCCGTCAAGCTAAGGTTAGAGTGGTGTTTAGATCAGAAGGATAGAATATGTGCATGGCAAGCACTTGATTTATCGTGATATAAAGCCCGAGAACTTTCTGATTGGTCGCCATTCGGCCAGGAAACACCACATTGTGCATATTATCGACTTCGGCCTCGCCAAAGAGTACATTGACTGCGAGACAGGTGCCTTTCTTCTCTACCTCCTACGCGTTCTTTATTCTATAGAGTTTAATTCTCTCAAATACCAGCTTTGGCCATACATGTAACAGGGGTCCACCCCGACTGAGAACCCCCGATCAGGGACTCCCGCCGGAGACCGTTTCTCTCCAATTTTTCAGCTAATTTTTTGCGATTTTTTTAAGAAATTCATACACTAAAATTGTTAAAATCGCCTGTAAAGAACAGCACTTTTTGCCATACATGGGCCGGAAAAATCCGGAGGGGGGTAGGGGGGTTGAGACCTCGGGGGGGGGGGGGGGGGGGACCCCCTAAAAAAGGCCAAAAAACGCCTATTTTGCCTTAAATAAGCGAAAATTTCCTCTCTCCGGGAGGGGGGGTGGCTGGGCGAGGGGGGTATGGCCGACCGAGGGGGGTATGGACGACCGACGGGGAGGGGTATATCCCCCTTACCCCCCCGGCCCATGTATGCTTTTTGCCTGTAATTCATACATGTGCATGGTCGGTATCTCGGGAGGGTCCCCACGCTTAGTTGCGCTGGCTCTAGGTGCAAATTTTCGGCGCAGAATTGAAAATGTGTTAGGAAATCTGAATTTTTCGGCGAAAATTTTATCTAAAAATCGTAATTTTCCGGTAAAAATCTAAGTGTGTTTTTAGAATCTTTTAGAACAAAATCTAGATAGTTTTCCTGCCAAAATTTTTTCCAAAATTAGAAATTCATTGCGTAGTTGCCAGAATTAATTTCTTTGGCTTAAAAATGCACCAGGAGGCTTCCTAACAGTTTCTGGAAGCGTTTAGTAGTGTTTTATTATTTCTCGTTCCCTGGGACCCCATGCACATGTATGCTGTAATAATACATGTGTCCTAAAATTGCGATTTTTTGAGCGTTTCTTAGTACCCAAGCCAAGCTAGAATTTGGGCTCAGTCTCCCACGGCCGCAGCCAGACCCCAACCCCCACGATTCACCATCAGCCGATGGATGACCTGTTGCATGTATGTGTTTGGGCCCAGAACAACCGGTTTAGAAGTGTTTGGGAGAACTGTGACTAAAATTAGTAGTGTGAGAGCGTTTCAGGTAAACATATCCCGTACAGGGAGCACAAGTCGTTAACCGGTACAGCTAGGTATATGTCGATAAACACACATCTCGGTAAAGGTGAGTCACAGTTGTTGTAGTACTTCTCTGACTGACTGAGTGAGTGAGTGAGTGAGTGTTGCAGAGCAGAGCAGGAGAGACGATCTGGAGGCCATAGGACACATGTTTATGTATTTTCTAAGGGGCAGTCTGCCCTGGCAAGGCTTGAAAGCTGACACGCTCAAGGAGAGATATCAGAAAATTGGAGACACCAAACGCGCCACCCCCATCGAGGTCTTATGTGAGGGGTTCCCAGGTCAGTCTTTGTCTTGTGGTTGGACACGCACCTTTTGTTGCCAAGCGTTTGTTCGTGGCCGTTTAACGGCCCATCCCCACCTCTATCTCTTTGGTCCCTGTCTTGGGCATTTTTGTTCTGTTTATTATTTTTGAATAAAATTACTTACGGTACTGGGCATTGAACTGCGACTGCTTGGACGCACATAGGCCCGTATTTCTGTACAGTATTCCAATTTTCAACGAAAATTTGTTGAACACCCTATTTTTATGTAATTTGTAGGGATGCAAATGGTATAAAAAAATGCCAAATACCAAATAGTGAGTGGTATTTTCTGAACCAAATAATGCCAAATAGTTTTCAGGATAAGTCATTCATAAGCAATCTGAACTAATCCAAACTGATTATGTCTCTGATTTCTTGACCGAATGTAAGCTTTGCCACGTTTAGATAGCCCCTGCACCACTGGAAAAGGAATTTTAACAAGCTCTAGAACGTGCTGAAGCTCATGTTCACATCTGTTACCTGAGGCTAGTCAAATAAAGGCTTTTCAGTCAGACAGGAAGCATCTCTGATCTGATGTACACGGCCCAGGATAGGAAGTTCAGACAAAAGTGGTACAATCAGTTCAAACATCAATTTGAAGAATTTTGTGCTGAGATCACGGCTATATTTCTAATCCATTTTCTTACTGTTTTAAGCAAGAAAGTGAAGAGGAAAATGAGCTCAAATGTTGTAAAACATACCATGATCGGAAAATAAGCTGAATTAGTAGCTCAAAGTCTGAGTAGAGTAAGATTCCTATGTTTGAACAGGTGCCTAAGTTTGAACACTGGAAGGTCCCGGCCACCGTACTCCATTTCTGTAAGCGCTATAACCTTGATTCAAGGTTCGCAGGTGGTGTGGGGTGTTGGCTATTTGCTGCTCTACTTTTGCGTAACAAAGATCAGTTGTAAGGGAATAGGAGCAGCTGAAACGGTGACTAGTCGAACACCTAATTTTTTAGTTGTCTTGCGCTAAGCTCCCTATAAGTGTTACAGCATAGGCACCCGGCGGGACAATAGGTTTTCATATATGTTCTTTTCATCTGTGGCATCAGATTTTTTCTGCAACGCACCGCTTCGTCTGTATGAAATTGTACCTAAGGTGCCTAAGTTTGAACACCCCCTATATTTCCATATTTCTTGGCTCAAACGTGACATATTACGCTAAACTGGTTTGTAAATTTGTTTTAGTGTCTTTCTAGTTCAAATAGTAGTGTAGTTTAAGTCTGGCGAAATTTTAACGTCAGCTGAAGCACGCAGTCGGCTGAAATCAGCTGAAGAATCGCGGCTGCCCCAAAGATACAGAAGCTACATGGTAGAAAGGGTAAATCTGGAGGTAGAGCTGCCACGGTCAGCTCATCTGACGAATCAGATGCTGAGGAGAGTGATAGCAACACCTGTTACTCTTGTAACTGAGTGGGATGACACTTCTCTTGCCCAGACCTGGTACTATTGCGACAACAAAGTTCAACAAGGTCGCAAAATCGTCCAGTGCAGAAATTTCACCTGCTCTGATTTCGCTGACAGGCTTTACAAGTAGCAGATCGATGAGGACTGCCCGTTTTTCTGCGAAGAACACATGGAAGATTGGTCGGGCGCTTAGTGATTACGTTCTTTCGTTTTGATGCCGCTATCTGCTTATAAAGTGGTTGTTTTTTCTAAAACAACGTTGCAGCGTGTTTGCTAAGCTTTTTTTTAAACGTAGAAAGTGTTGAGACTTTGAAACCCCGTTTAAACATTGAGCAAGGTATCAAACCGTTTAGTGTTCAAACTTAGGCACCGGGTCCCTAAGTTTGAACACTTAACCGAGTTTTAAAAAAACATTCGTTCCTCCTCTCCCGATCATGCGATCTTTACCAAACCTTCAGTGCCTCTTCCAGTTGTCATGTAATTTTGTTTCCATAAGCAAAAAGCCAATCGCCCAATTCCTTGGTTTTTGCTTATTTCGTTAACCCGTTCAAACTTAGGAATCTTACTCTAATTCTGTTATTTAAACTATTTGGTATTATCTTATCCGGTATTAACCAAATTATACAAAATACCAAATACCAAATAGTACCATTTCTCAAATAATACCGAATACCATTTGCATCCCTAGTAATTTGACCGCAGTGCGTAATTGCCAAAAATGCTGTATTCTGGCTAAACCTGCTTTAAGGAAGGTTTCCATAGCATTCAGCAAATTTTTGTTAGTTCGCCCTGGAACCCCAGTCCTCTTTGCACACGTAAAAGTAAGCAGAAACGCAAAGAATAGGCGAAGACAACTAAAAGCGGTATTGAGACACATACATGTAAGAAGGGGTCTGGGGTCTGCCCCTACCGGACTTTGCCCAGACCCCGATGGGCCCCCTCGCCGAGACTATTTTCTGTCTCCCCTTCCGATTTTTGGCAAATAATTTTTGAGCAGATTTTTGCGATTTTTTAGAATTTCAGACACTAAAATTGCTATAATCGCCTGTTTCAGCCCAAACTTAAGTTTTTAGTGGCCAACCCCTCTCCTGTTGACGGATAACATGTATGCTAATTAAGGTAGTTGCAGACGAGTGTGCTCAATACCTGAGGTACGCGCGGAGACTGGACTTTTTCGAAACGCCCGATTACGAGTATCTCTACAACCTCTGGAGGGGAATCATGGACCGGATGGGCTGGACCTACGACTACGAGTTCGACTGGAGCGCCAAGCTCAACCAGGTGGTGAGTCCTCTCTACCCTTCTACCTACGCCTCTCTCCCTCGCTACTGTACAGGGTTCCTACGATACCTGGAAAGTCAGGGAGTCATGAAATAATCAGGGAATTTATAAAGTGAGGAAATCAGGGAATTTAGTGTCCGGTCAGGGAAAAATTTTGATAGCAGTAGAGCTATCTCTCGCCTAAAGGGCTCTGTCAGAGCTTTACACACCACCCTTTTGAAAATGGAACTTCTGACTTTCCACAACTACTACAACTTGAAATTTTACCCTCAGAATGCCGTTTAAATGCGTTTTTCAGAGCCAATTCTTCAAAATTTTCTCACTTAGAATTTGCTCATTCTGGTTGGTCAGCATACATGTAACAGGTCATCCGCCGATGGAGGGAGGGGGGTTGGGGGTCTGGCGCCAGCCGGGGGGGTCTGAGCAAAAATTTTGGGAGGGGGTTGGGCACTAAATAACGCTCAAAAATCGAAAAAATCGCGATTTTTTGGCTGAAAATCGCCAAAAATCGCTAATTTGGGTTGAAATACAGCTAAAAAGTGCTGTTCTGCAGGCGATTTTGGAAATTTTTGTGTGTGAAACTGTAAAAAATCTCAAAAATTTGCTCAAAAAATTACTTGCCAGAAAAATCGGAGGGGGGTCGGGAAAATCGTCTCGGGGGGGGGGGCGTCTGGCCTAAGTCGGGTGGGGGGCAGACCCCCCAGACCCCCTGTTACATGTATGTTGGTCAGGGAATTTTGACGTTGGTCAGGGAAAAGTCAGACAATTTTGACTTTTGTCAGGAAAAGTAAGGGAATTTTGACTTTTGTCAGGAAAAGTAAGGGAATTTTGACTTTTGTCAGGAAAAGTAAGGGAATTTTGCTCTGAAAAGGCCGCTGTGTACTCATTTTGATTGTACTGCGTCTTACAGGCTCCGTCAAAAAATAGAACGCAGCTGACTTTTTGCTGTTGCAGCCGTAAATCTCAACCGATCTGACTGAATCTTTTTTGAATGAATGGATGACAGATAAATTCTTGGAAAGATTCGAGAAGTTTTTATCTAGATACTCTGCTTATAGTTCTTGAGCTACAGTATAATAGATAAAAAATGTTACATTTTTTTACGTTCACGAAAATGTTTCGTTTTCGGTGAGCTCTTTATCGATTCGGCCCAAACTTTAATCAAAAGTTAACAATACCACTGGCTACATTATTATTCAAGTGTGGAGCGGAAATTCGGAATGGTGCTGGTTTTATGACCCAAAAACTAAGAATCAAGCTGGTCCACAGAAATTACAATTTTTCAGATAATTCAAAGAGTACCACTTTGAAACTTGCAGGAATGATTGGTGTTGCCATTGGGCATAATAGTGCTAATGCAGAGCAGCTGCCCAGCCAGAATCTCATGTCCACTGGCAAACCAATCATTCCTGCAAGTTTCAAAGTGGTACTTGTTGAATTACCTGAAAAATTAGAATTTCTGTGGACCATCCTGATTCGTAGTTTTTGGGCCATCAAACCAGCAGCGATTGAAATTTTCTCACCAAACTCGCATGATTTGTAGCCAGTTGTCATGTTAATTTTGCCAAAAATTTGAGCCAAATCGATAAACAAATGACCGGGAATGAAACATTTGAGTGAAGGTCAAAAGAGCGAAGGGACATTTTTATCTATACAGTCATGTCTCGTTAATCCGGATATTCGCCTTCCGGACAAGATTAGGCCAGGTCCCAATTTTCCCCCATGTTATATGACTCGTTAATCCAGATCCGGATTCGTTTATCCGGACAGAAGATTTGGGGTCCCAACTACGAAATTTGTATGGTAAAGTGATTCGTTAATCCGGATTTCGTTAATTTGGACAAAATACATGCGCAATTTTTCAATTCAGGTGTGAATTTTCAATTGAATAATGCTTTTCGTTGAGTCAGAATCTGATTATTTTTGCCTTTTTAGGAGCTATAATCAGCTGAAATAAATTTTTCGGTTTTAATTAGGAGGTACAGCTGCAGAATCTACTATGCAACTAACAAAAAGCTGCCATTTAGGCCTTTGACCCGAAAAACAGTGTTTTAGCTTTGATTCGTTAATCCGGACAAAATTGGCCGGTCCCAACTTGTCCGGATTAACGAGACATGACTGTATTTGCCCTCAATGTCCAAACAGAGATTCGGACAGTTTTCTTTTTCCACTAAACTTAATAATAAACCAGGTTCTTATTACTGGTGAGCTAACCGAGCGTGTGTGTCACCAGTAAAGCCTGCTTAGCTATCAGAATTTGGAATCTGTTTTATTATTAAGTGCAGGCGAGAAAAGAATCTGCTTCGACTTTGAGGGCAAATATCTCAAGAACTAAGCAGAGCATACATGTAACAGGTCATCCCCGATGGGGGGTGGGGGGGGGGGGGGCCTGGCGCCGGCCGGGGGGTCTGGCGCCGGCCGGGGGGGGGGGGGGTTTGCGCCAAAATTTTGGGGGAGGGGGTGGGCACTAAAAAACGCTCAAAAATCGAAAATAATCGCAATTTTTTGGCTAAAAATTGCCAAAAATCGCTAATTTGGACTGAAATACAGCTAAAAAGTGCTGTTTTGCAGGAGATTTTGGCAATTTTTGTGGGTGAAATTGTAAAAAATTGCAAAAATTTGCTCGAAAATTTACTTGCCAGAAAAATCGGAGGGGGGTCGGTGAAATCGTCTCGGGGGGGGTCTGGCCTAAGTCGGGTGGGGGCAGACCCCCCAGACCCCCCTGTTACATGTATGAAGCAGAGTGTCTTAATAAAAACTACACCAATCTCTCAAGAATTTATCTTTCTTTCTTTCAAAAAGATTTATTCAAATCGGTTGAGATTAATTACGGTTCCTACCGCAAATAGGTCTGCTGGGTTGTTTTCTTGACTGTACAACTGTACATGAAAAAGACAGTTGCTTGCAGGGGAATTTAGTCTGTGTGTAAGAGATAACGGATAATAATCAGTTTCAGTCTACCCCGAGTGGCTCGCTACACGACACAACAGGCGGCAAAGAGAACCGGAATCGGCCCAGCTCAAAGCCGAAAGACGGAAAGAGAGAATTGCAGCCCGGTAATCCGGCTGGGGATGTACGCGGTTCCACACAGGTACTGGTGCTTTGCTTACACACCTACACCAATCCGTCTACTTTCAATTCAATCCCCTACCGGAGATTTCCGCTTATAACACCACCATAATTAGAAGACCATGCTCTTCTAATACAGTCAGGTACTTAAGAGTC